>LGRX02026594.1:75552-105189 GCA_001247695.2 Cymbomonas tetramitiformis | reverse complement strand
GCTTGAAGGGCACTTGCAATCAAGGGAGGCGGGGGCTCGAAGGGCACTCGCAGGGCGAGGCGGACGGCGCACCTTCGGAGCTGCCACTGACTCTGCCCCTGCTTGCCCGCGCCAGGCGCTCCTCCTTCGAGCGCTCCGCGTCCTTCTGCGCGGCGATGCGGCTCAGGATGCTCGTGCCGAAAGTGGACTGGGATTTGCGTTTTCCGCCGGTGGAAGGTATCGCCATGTTGAACGCATTCTTGCGCTGCTTCGCCTTCACCGCCTCCGTGAAGTCGTGCATGAACAGCTCGTGCCGCGTGCTGAGCTTCACGCGGTTGAAAGGCGACGGCAGCTGCTGCTCCAAGTCCTTGCACACGCCCCCGAGGTGGGTGAACTCCTGCTTGGACATGTCGGAGGTAAGCATGCTCGGGCGCCGGTCCTTCGACCGGCTGTTCTCCGCATTCGCCTCCGCCAGCTCGCCCGGGTTCGCCACCAATTCCGACTCCTCCACTTTAATCTGCCGCTTACGGTGGAGCACGTCATTGGACAGCACCACCAGCTCCAGGAGCTCATGGGCTTGCGCGGTCATGTGCTTCATCTCGGCATTCTCATGCATCCCAAACAGCTGCGCGCTCCCACGGTCCGCCGCCTCGCCCCCACCGGTCAGATCCCTACTACCAATGCCAGCTCCGAGTTGGTCATGCCTCTGGGAGTGAATGGATGACGCAGACGGGCTGATGCCGGTCATGACTGCGGGTCCCGCCATGCTGCGGTGAATGGCCAGCCTGGCACATCCCGAGGCAGCGACACCGTGCTTCTCGCAGGGAATGACGTGATTGGTGCTCGCCAGCTCCTCCGTGAGAAGAAGGGGGGTGTCCGAACCAGGATGACCCGACTCACACCTCAGCCTCCGCCCGCACCACGCCACTGGATATACAGGCGGTTGGTGGATAGTGAATGTGGATCGATCCTGGCAAACGTATTATGACAGCGTTGTCATTCCCCTCCGCCGAACACTGGCCGCTGCATTGCCCGCGCCCTCTTGCGCCTCGAGGATATCCCGCTGGATCAGGGGACTGATTCCATGCGAGATTCCAGCACCCCCTTTGCGCCCAAGGAGTATACCATGAGGAGGGCAGGCACGCGGGTCAGGGGCGAGGGGCGGAGGCTTGGGCAGGTGGCGCACGTCTGGCTTGTCCTCTTGGAAGGGGAGGGCCTTGATGTGAGGAATGTACGGCTTCAGGCCGATGCCCTGGCCGCGATGATCATAGTAGCCCATGGGGACGTAGCGGCCGACTGCCCCTGGGAGTCCGGTCCCTGCCAGCTGTTTTACAGCCCCCCACCTCGACTTCCCGACCGACTGCACCAAGCCTTGCACCTGGAGGCAGTCCGCGAGGATCGTGTTGAGCGCCAGCTGCGACTCGTCCTCGTACACGCGCGCTCCGTACACGATGGTCCCAACGATGTATTGTAATTCGCCCAGATCGATCTGCGACTCCCCCTTCCGCCCCACTTCGGACTTCCGTCTAAAGCAAACCGGCGGGAACGGGGGCGGAAGAAGCTCCGCTTCGGCGGTTGATTCCGATCCCACCCCGCTGCGGGAGGGCGGGCATGGGGGAGGGCGTGAGCTGGACTCAACGGGAAGAGGCCCCGGCCGAGCCCAAAGCTCAAGCAGCTGAACCGGCAGGCTCGGTGCAAGCCCGACGTCCCATAAAACAGGAGGGCCTTCTGCGGGGGGCACGCAAAAAACAGCACTCCGCGCGCCGCTCGCTGTGAAGGAAGTGGGGCTAGGCAGCGCAACCTCAGCAGGGCGGCAGGGGGCGGGCGGCTGAGGCGCGCACCATGCTCTGGTCCGCCTGGCGGGGCTTGGGCATCCCTTCTTGAGCTTCCATCTTCCGCCGCATCAGTATGCGGGCGGCGGCGGCGGCGGCGGGCGCCATCCCAGGGTCAGTGGTGGTGGCGCGGGCGGCCAGCTTGGCGCGGTGCTCCCCCCGGGAGACGCTCCAGTCGATGAGGTTCGTGACCACCGCCCGGGCCTGCGCACCGTCGCTCGCGTCGAAGTAGTAGGGCTGGGGGTACGCCAGGCCGCCGAACTTGATGCGCTGGGTCGCGAGGGCGTGGAAGATGGAGACGCGGAGCAGCAGCGGGGGCAGGAACTCGCGCTTCACCTCCTCCTTCTGCAGGTCCTCGACCATGCACATCATGCTCGCGTGGATGTCCTTCGGGGGCTCGAGGGCGAAGCGGATGCAGATCTGCAGCAGCTTCACCGGGCAGCTCGAGCCCAGAGGCATCAGCAGCCACAGCCGGAAGCTGCGGTTCATGTCGAGCTGCACCGAGTGCAGCACGAGCGGCACCCGAGAGAGCCAGGGCCCCGCCAGGTCGCAGTTCTGGACCACGATCCAGCTGCCCAGGCGCGCCCCATTCTTGATGGTGGTCTCCACGGCGCCGCTCTGGTTCGCCCCCATCGCCACCACCTGCGTGCGGTCCTTCATGCCGGCCCGCCGCATCAGGTGCAGGATCTCCTGCGTCGGGTTCGCGCCGCGCCGGTACACGCACAGCAGCGGCGCCTGTGGGCCCCCTTCCACCGCCGCCTGCTCCATGGTGAACGTGCTGCGGCAGTACTCCTCCCCGATCACCTCCTGCACCAGGAGGCGCACCGCCGGCAGAAGCCGGTCCGGCCGCAGCACCTTCACGACCATCAGCCACTGGAACTTGCGCAGCCGCAGGTCCCACCCGAGCGGTAGCTTCGCCTTCTCAGGCGCCTGCAGCTGCATCCACGCCTTCCACTCCGGCGCACCGTCGAGGGTCGCGGAGAGCGACCCGTCCCCGTGGAACAAGAGGCTCGCCGAGTGCGACCGCAGCACCATCCCCCGAAACGCCGGCAGCTGCCCGAGATGCAGCAGGTTGTGGTACACCTGCACGGGCATCCACACCGGGTGCACCGCCGCCTGCACGGTCTCCTTCTCGTTCTTCACCTCCGGCGCCGGCACCAGCGTCTTGTGGCCGCGTATCTCCTTCTGCACGAAGTGGCGGTGGTGCTGCCCCTCGCTCCCCTCGACGAACTTCGCCAGGTGGCTCCCGCCCTTCCCCTCCTGCTGCTTGTTGGTGGCGCGGGCGGAGGTGCGCACCGTCTGCCCGTGCAGGAAGAGCTGCCACTCCTGCTTGTTGACCATGCCGTCGGACTCCAGGATGCCCACCACCAGCTTCAGGCCGAACAGCCAGCGGTGCATCTCGAACAGCCAGCGGCTCATCTTCTGGAACATCGAGCCTTGCAGCCTCCCGAGCATCATCTCCATGCGCACGCGGATCACACTGGATCCCCCCCCCGTCAGCTTCTGCACCTGCTCCAACTCCCCCGCAGGGTTGGAGATCCGTGGCGGCCGCTGCGTGGTGACGGGCGGGGGCCCAGCCGCCGCCGCAGCCGCTTCTTCGTCCTGCCTCGCCGCCTCGTCCAGCTGCGGCAGCTCGCCCTTCGCCTGAGCCTCCGCCATCCATTCCTGGATCACCTGCACCGCGGCGCTCCTCCCAACCCCCCCCTCTCCCGGACCAGCGCTTCAGCTCCTCCCGGCCGGCTGCGCATCCACTGGAGGGTGTGGAAGAGACGCGGGCATGGGCCGGAGCCGCGGCTGACGCTTGTCGCCGGGCGAGAGGTGCGTCTCGGGAGCACGGTGTTGTTGAACCGAGGCGCCGAACAGACCACTCCGTCCGTCAGATTCACTTCCTCTCGGTCACCAGAGGAAGCGCTTGTTCACGGATATGCCACGTGGAGAGCGCTGGGAGGGGGAGGCGCCGGAATGTCCGCCCAAGGGTCCTTCTACGCCGTCATGCGGCACCTGACCGACGTCTGGAGGTCTTGCGGACTGACCCTATGGCTGGGGAGCCAAGGGGCGGGATTCCGGACGAGGCACGGGGCGCTCTCGCTGCATTGACTGCTCGCCCCGTGAGTACCTCCCGCGGCTGGAAGCCGGAACACCCATCTACTACCAAAGACTACTGGGAGGGGCACCTTGTCCCCGGCACGCCTATGAGAGGGGAAGAGTTCCACTAGCAGGCGTGAAGAAACTGGACGCCGCTAAACTGGCCGGGAAGGAGTGGGAGGGGGGAAGGCACCCTAATGGTTTCGATGACGTCCTCCATGTAGATGTGGAGGGAAGTTTGGTACACCGCCTGCAGCGTGGAGAGCTCCACCATGGCGAAGTACAGGGTGCTGAGTTGGGTCGCCACTGGCCAGTAGTTGGCGCGCGACTTTTTGATCTCGGACTCCATCCGCTCCGCCTCCGACATGAACATGTTGATCTCCTCGTACATTACGTTCGAGGCTGCCAGCACGTTCACCAGCACGTCGTCGTCCAGGATGTGCCCGTCCGTGTTGGATACCAGATCCAGCACCCGCGTCTCCATCGCCTACCCGACAGTCCCAGCAGCCCCACGGACTCACTTCGTCGGCGTTCGGCCACTGCTCTGGCACATCGGGCCAGCGCTCACCGACAGCACCCGGTGATCGCGAGAGCGCCCGCTCCCGCATCCATCTCCGACGGTGGATGGCGGATGCCACCACTGTGAAAGTCAAATCGGACGGTCAAGGCGCAAAGCAGAATCGATCCTAATTGCACCTAGCGCCCCAGCCCCAGAGGGAGGCGGCCCCGAGGAGGCACTGGAAGGGAGCGCCCGGAGGAGGCGCCGAAGACGACCGGGCCAAGGAGGCGCGCGGCGGAGGTCCCGCCTGCACGACTCCAGTGTGCCACCCTGCAGCATGGCAGCCCCTCCTCGCTCGACTTCGGCGATGGTCATCAAGAAGGGAGCGCGCGCCCGAGCGTCACACCCTATGTCATGCCCCACGAGGTGCCTGCGCCGCTGTCCGATGTGCGCGAGCGCCCTGCAGGAGCCGCACCTGGAGCTGCCTGCGATTGGTCGAGCCGCACCTGGAGCTGCCTGCGATTGGTCGACATCGCCTTGAGCAGGTGATGGTAGCTCTCCTCGAACTCCGGGGTCTCCTTGGATGCCACGAGCACCATGAGCTGCGAGATGAGGGACTCGTGCGTGATGCTGAAGTCCACCAGGTTGAGCATCGGCCCGTACTCCTCGATGATCGCGGACGTCGGGTCCTCCACGGTCAGCGCCAGCCGGAAGTCCGGGTGAAGCTCCGCGGTGTACTTCCCCACGTTGATGAAGCGCCGCGGCGCGTCGCTCTCCGGGTCCCGGAGCGTCGTCGCCTCCTCCTCCGAGCCCTCGCGCTCCTGCGCCTTGCTCGCCGCCTGCTGCTTCGCCTCCTCGTCCACCTCCTCCGGCGGGGGCATGATCATCTGGTTCATCAGGATGGGCTTCAGGAAGGGGCTGATCTGCTCCGGGGTTACCTCCAGGAGCAGCACCCGCCCCTGCCACAACCAATCCCGCCGGGCACACCCCTCCCTTCGTGCCCTCCGCATCCGCCCGGCCTCGACCAGCGGGCGCGCGCCTACCACCACCACCAGGCGGCCTGGGCATCGCGCCATCGAAGCGCTTTGCAAGCTGCGCGTGTTCGGCTCCCAAGTTCCATCTGGCGCCGCTCTCTCTCTCTCTCTCTCGGGTTCTTTCTCTCCCGCTTGGGCCATCCTAGAAAAAAACAAAACAAAACACACGCCCTTTGGGCGTATGAGTATATTAATTTCCCGGCCCTACGCTGGGCCGGGCCCGTCCTAGCTGGAAGTTGACCGAGGAACGAGACGCTCTCGCTCTGGCGGAGCCCAGAGCACTGGACGGGAGCTTCAGGGCCGCGAGCACCCACGAGGGCGCCCACCTGGGAGAGGCAGGTCTGCAAGGTGCTGCCGAGGCGACCGTTGTCCGTCGTGGTGACCACAACATCGCCGTGCGCGTTGCCCAGCTTGCGGATCCACGTGGAGGCTTGTGATTGGGGGTCCAGGATCAGCGGCCAGCGTCCACTCTTCCAGATGATGATGGCGTTCTCCACCGAGTGGGTGTCGCCCGGCAGCCCCGTGCTGCTCCACATCTGCGTCGTGTCCGGGTCCGTCCAGAAGGCGCTGGCTGTCCAGTCCGCCACCATCTTGAGCCCGCTCGCCTGACCCCGCATCCCACGCCCGGCCCAACCCCGTTGCTCCTCCACTGGCACGCTCCGGAGTGGCACCTAAGCTGATGTGGCACCCAATAGAGCTCTAACCGTCAAAAATGTAGGGCTTGTAACACCCTCCTTCCCCGCTGCCTCTCCGGCGCCCCGCTTCAGTCACCCTGCTCCTCCTCCTACGCCTGCAGCCCCCATCAGTGATGCCCTCTCTAAGGCACGGGAGTTGGCGCGAGGGCGCTGGCTGCCCCACCTTCAGGAGCCGCTTCCAGCCAGTGAAGAGCGAGCTGCGGGTGGAGGCCGGAAAGTTGCCGAGGTATGACACGAACCCGGAGCCCAGGAGGGTATCCGCCACGACGGTCTCTTGCTTATGCGTGAGCTCCTTGAGCTTGTGGTCCCAGCGCACGTGCTCGCTCTGGAGGCCCTGGACCAGCTTCATCGCGCGCTTCACGCGGTGGTCCGCGAGCTTCACGTCATGCGTCAGCAGCCGCATCTTCTGCTCCGCCTCGTTGTGCTGGGCCTCCAGCTGATTGAGCTGGTGTTGCACCTCCGTGAGTGCGGCCCGCTGGTGAGCCAGGGCCGAGCGCGTGATCGCCAGCTGCTCGTTGGCGACGCGCAGCTGCTCGGTCTTGGGCGCCACGGAGTACTTCTTGGTGTCGTAGTAGTCCACCATGGCGCGCACCCATTGGCAGATGGAGCGGCAGGCGAAGGAGATCTTGCCAACGACCTCCACGTTGAACAGCGGGTTCTTCATGTAGGGGTAGAGCTGCGAGATAACGTCCCCGGACAGGTTGTCCGGGTCCACGGCCATCAGCGTCTGGAGGAACTCCGTCTTACCGAACAGGTCCCGCGCCACCGGCCAGTAGTCGTCAACGATCTTCATCTTGGACATCACCTTATCCTGCGGTCCGTCCCCACCCCGCCATGAGCAACCCCTCCCGCACCCCGCCATCCCCAATTGGTGCACGCGCCACCGGTGGTATGCGCAAGGGAGCGCGTGGCGCGTGCAGTCTCCACCAGCCAGGCGTCACGTGCACCGTACGACCGAACCGGAAGCCATACAACATGGTCTCCACAGTGCCCGCAGGGGGCAGACCGCTGACGTGGCTGAGCAGACCACCGGTTCCGTCTCATGCGAGGGCAGACCTGAGACGTGGCTAAGCAGAGAACACGCGTGGCGTGATCTGACCGCAGAAGTGCAGGCGAGGTTGTGCCGGCTCTGCGGAGACCGCTTTCAATGTCACCCGGTTCTACCGTATCGCACGACGTGAGATTGCGCCTGGTATGCGATCCCACGGACCAGGGGGTACATCTCGAGTCAGGCATTGTGTCAGGCTCGATCACCCCCCCTGGCTGCACTTTCCCGGCTCGAGGGCCTGGTGGCGCCGCCATCCTCCGTCCCCTCTGCGTGCGATGCCGTCACTGGTTGTTGGGGTTTTCTGGGACCCCCGCCCCTTTGGTGGGGGAAAAACAGATTGTCAGGGTTCCCCCCTCGATGTATTATCCCCCAGTGAAGGCCGCCCGCCTCGAGCTCCGCGCCGCCGGCAACCCTCTCGGATGGTCGCCTCCCCAACCCCCCCCCTTCAGCCCCTTGACGCAGCCGAGTGGGCGCAGCCGGGCGGGGCGAGGGCGGGGCACCTTGATGGAGCTTTTGCCGTCCTCCCCTTTGTCCTCGAAGACCGTGGCTTTATGCGCCTCCACCTTCCTAGGCTTGTGCCGGAGAATGATGCACATCGCCTGGATCGTGATGCCCAGCGCGGGCGGAGGGCACCGGTGCGACTTGAGCTCCGCCAGGTCCGCCTTGTTCAGGGCTTTCAGAGAGATCTCCGCGTCGCGGAGCGCCGGCATCGCCGCCTGCAGCGACGACTGCGCCTCGTCCGCGATCGCCTTCGCTCGCGCCGCCTCCGCCGCCGCTTCCTCCTCCTCCTGCAAGGACCCACAGACCACCCGCGCATGACCACTCTCTCTCTCTTCCCGAGGGCACCAACCCCGCCCCATATATAACATATAAACCCCGCCCCATATAAAGGCCCTCAACCTGCTTCGGAGGGCCTGCTGCCATGCCACAGGCCCGGCTCCCTGCGGAGACGGGAACCCTAGGAACTCCCTGATGAAGGCTCGCGCCTCTGCGCCCCGATAAGCGGCTGCGCGGAGAGCCCGGAGCCTCGACATATACCGGGGCAGGCGCTGCACACGCACGCGCCCTCGACCCCCACAGGCGCCCGAAGGGAGGACAAGGGGGGCGCCTTGGAGGGGGCCGGGGAAGGTCACGCCCCGCACCATCTTGATTGCGCGCCGCGCCTCGTTGATGGAGATGCGTTTGGTGCAGACGATCTCGAGCAGGCGCTCGGTCTCCATGTTCGCCGCGCGCATCTGCCCCATCATCACCTCGAGCTCCCCCTTCATCAGGACCACCTGCTGCTGCGTGTGCCCGAGCTTGCTCATGCCCTGCCTGAGCCGCAGCACCAGCTCGCCCGCCTGCGTGCTGCGCTCGCGCAACACCTGCATGAACACGTTGATGTGCTCCGTGAAGGCATAGATGCTCGCCGCATGCCGCGTGGCCCCGGTGTACACCTCCGTCTGCGCCTCCGCCTCCGCTTTCCGCGCCTGTGTCGCTGCGGCGAGCAGGCCCGTCAGCTTCTTCACGTTCTCTCGCTGCTGCCCGCGCTCCGTTCCCTTCGTGTTCGCGTCGATCACCTGAGCAAAGCCCCCCCCCTCCCACGCCCCCTCGTGCTTCCACACAGACTAAGTAGGCAAAAGTCATAAATTGCCTTCCCACCATGTAAAATGAGTGATCTGTGTATTAGGAGGGCGGTGTGGTGTGGAGTGGGGCGCGCCACCCCCCGCGAAGCATGGTGGGCTCGCACCTTCGACGCTATTGCCGAGAAGCGGCCGAGCCGGGAGGACTTTGTGGGCGCTGGTGTGGCTGGTGAGGAGGCGGAGGACTCCGGGGAGGCGGGAGACGGGGGGACCGGCTCAAACCCGGGCGGCCAGCTCCACTCCACCGTGTTCCAAGGCTTGCCCCCGAGGGCCGCCCGCACCGTCGTGTGGAAGAAGGCGCTCATGGTGACCGCGGTATCCAGCTCCTGCAGCGCCTCCCCACCGCACCACATGTGGCACATCGGAGCATGCGGTAGTAGCGACAGCAGGGCCAGCGAGGGGGAGAGAGGTGGGGAGAGGGGGGGAGAGTTGTGGGTTGGGCAAGCGTCATTGCCGCTGCAGTGGATCGCCACGGCAACGGCGCCGCGCAAACCCTACGCGGAGACCGGAATGGCGCCGGGGAACAGCCGCTATCCGTGAGAGAGCCACGGGGACTTGCTCCTTGATTTCGAAGCAAGAACCTTCCCTCTGCGGGCACGTGTCAGTCTCAAGAGGCTCAAAAGCCGCCCTTCCAAAGTATGGCATGAGCCCCTACCCAGCCCCCTGATCTGCAAGCACGAAATCAGCCTCCCCGAGTGGTCATTTTGCGTCCCAATACCCCATCCGAGCACCGGGCCTCCCTCCCAATCCTGTTCACACGAGCCCCCTCCCTCCACATCCCAGCAGGCAACGGGCCGAAGGCTGATGGATCACTGCAAGGGCGGACCGCGTGTGGGGTGTGGGGAGAGGGGAGGTAGGAGGAGGTAGGGGGGAGAGGCGGGGATAGGGGGAGAGGAGAGGCGGGTCATCGACGCATTTTTTCAAACAAGAAAAGGCTCCCTCCCAGGGATGTGCAGTCCCCTTGGGCGCCCGGAGGCGGATGGCCGTACACCTGACTCGATGCGGGGAAGAGGGTGGGGGAACGCACCGTAACCTCAAGGGCGCGGTCGAGCTTGTGCCGCACAAACTGCGAGTGCACCACCGTCTTGAGCCCCTCGGGGGACCACTGGGGGTAGTAGTTCATGTACAAGTAGCGCATCATCTTCGGGTACTTCCGCAGCAGCCAGCGCAGCCCGTGGCTGTCCTCGTTCACGCTGATCACGACGTGCAGCCGCTTCCGCAGCAGCGCCACAAACTCCCCGATGCGCTCGTTCTCGTTCTTCTCGGCGGGCTCGTGTATACTGCTCGTCGACGCCTCGGCCCGCAACTGGTCGTTTGACCCGGGGGCGCCCGCATCCACCGACTTGTCACTCCCCTCGTCCCCCTCGGCGGATGACGCCAACAGCTTCGCCTTGGCGCCTCTCCTGGGCGCCTTCACCAGTCTGGCCATGGACACGCCCTTCTTCAGCCGCATCAGCGCCTTCGAGCTGGCGTGCGCGGCGACGCCGGAGACTCCCCCGCCACCGCCACTGCCACCGCCACGGGCTTGCGGACTGCCGGGCTCTGACTCCGCGTACTCCTCGAAGGTGGCGAGTGACGTGGGTCCAATGCCGTCTGCCTCCCCGCCATCCGCCACCCCAGGTACACCTGCTGTGGAGTATCCGTCCAGCAATGATTTCTCCGCCTGGCCCTCCCCCTCCCCCAACCCCAGGCATCTCAGCAGGAGCTGAAGGAGGGGTGCCTTTCTGAGGCGCTCAGGGGAGCAGGGGGCCTTCATGGGCGATGCAGCTCACGAGAGGCAGCGGGGAAGGAATGGGGCGGAGGGGACCGAAGACGGTGAGGAGCGGGTGTCGCGAAGGGGAGGGGACTGGTTTAGGGTGCCAGCCTCATGAAGGCACAGGAACGGAGGGCGCTAGGAGGGGGTGCCGCTGGGAGGCGCCGTTGACACGATGAGTGCACAGTGGGCATGGGCGGGGGGGAGGGTCACCGAGAGCCCGCGCATGCCGTCGTTCTCCGCCTCATCGATCTCCATCAGGATCTCCTGCAGCTCCTCCGCGCTGTACAGCCCCGGGACGATGCCGCTCGTCAGCACGTGGTAGATGTCCTCGCAGATCTCGTGGAGCAGCTCCTGGTTTTCTATGTCCATGCCGATGAACAGCGTCGTGTGCTTCTCGGCGGTGGCGGTCTCCCGCAGAAGCAGCTTCAGGTCCTCCCGCCACTGCCCGTCCGCCGCCAGCCGTCCCCCGAACTCGCTGAAGGTGCTGCCCGCCACGAAACAGGCGAGGCGCACGATGGTGTGCCGGCCCGCCCCGGTGCTCCCAATGAGCAGGCCGTGGCCACGTGGCATGCTGAGCAGGCGGAGCATGCGGATCAGATGGGACGTGATCTCCGGGAAGAGCACCACGCCGAGGGGCAGGTTCTCCCCTTCCGGCGCCGACGTGAACTTCGTCGCATAGGCGGTCATGCGCATCTGCCAGTCCGCCAGCTCGTGCACCTGCGCCACGTGGGCACCCCAGCTTCATGTCGGCCAAAGCCTGGCCCTGGCGCGGGTCGTCTACCCCGAAGCTGAGCGGGACAACAACTCGCACGGCTCCGCAAGCGGGCCTTGCTTTGGGTATAGGAGCTCAGAGCAGTGCCTCAAGACGTCTCAACTCTCGCAACCGGAATCATCCCACGGCCCACCAACCTGTCATCAAACGGCCCTGCAAGCCCGCTGTCATAGCGCTCCGCTGGCGGTGAGCATGCCGTGCAGCCCAGGTCGGTGCTCACAGGGCCCGAGCAGCACTCCAGGGAGGCGGGCCAGGGCGCGGCACCTGAACGTATTTGCGGTGCGGCACACTGCCGGCGGCGGCGAAGTTCAGATTCTCCACGTTGCCGAGGTCGAAGTAGAAGTGCTGCTTGCCCTGGGCCAAGACTTGGGATGCGAGCAGCGCTTTGTCCTTGCTCGTGATGAGCTTGTCGCCGTACACGCGCATCGCCTCGTGCGCCCAGAGGATCCCCAGCCTCCCTTGTTCCCGGGAGTGCATCTTCGGCGCGGTGATAATCGCCTCCAAGATGGTGAAAACGTCCATCTGCGAGAACGCGTAGTGCATCGTGGTTGGGGTGGGAAGCAGCTTCCGCAGCACCTGCCGGTGCAGCGCCAACGTCGCCTCGACCAGCTCCTTCAGCCCAGTCCATAACATCGGCTGCCGAGGAGACGAGTAGACGCGCGCCAGCACACCCTGCTCCACATCACCCCCTCTCCACCCCCCACCTCAGCCCAGTCAAGATGCCGTCCCTGCTGAGGCGAGGTCGGACCGGAGGCATTTGCGCGCCTCAGGCTCGCGCACGCCCACTCCAATCAAATCAATCGAGGCCGGCTGCTCGGCGGCTCGGCACAGCGGGGGAAGTACGAGCCGCGGGCGGTCCCAGCCGAGCAACTCGGGCAGCCACAGTCGGCGCATCCACGATTATTTCACTCCGGGCAAGCCGGTATGCCGCGGTGGCCGCCTCTGAGTTGCCACGTAGTTTCCGAGTCCGCGCCACGCAGGATGGCCAAGCCGCAGTGCACTGGCGCTGTCTCGAAAGCTGTGATGCGGGCGGCAACGGCCATTGGCGACAGTCGGTACGTGGGTATCTCCTGAAACATTGCGTGCTAAGCAGCCGGATGTGTCGCTGCCGATGCCCGATGTATGATGCATGAAGAGGCTTCCAGCTGTCACCGCCTGAAGCATGCACCAGCGAGGGAGGGAGGGGGTTGGGGGAAGGGGCGCCCGCCACCCCTCCCTCGGAAAAGAGGCGCAGGCACCTGCAGCACGGCAGTGAGGGCGTTATCGGTGTAGTCCACGCAGTGCAGCGAGATGAAGTGGCGGACGAGGCGCGAGGAGAGGTAGGGCCCTCGCTCCGGGATCCCGGCGCAGCACAGCAGGCTCACGCCCTCCACGTCCTGCCACTCCGTGACGCGGTTGGGGTACCAGCCCTTGTGCTCCAGCAGCAGCCGCACGAGCTCCGCCGTGGGATTCTCGCCGTGCTTGTCCGGCATGGGCATGGAGAGGTCGTCCACAAACACCATCATCTTCTCGCTGTCGCCGGAGGGGGTGAGCACGCCGCGCTTGCGCTCAAGCCGCTGCGAGATCTCCGCCAGCAGCTGCTGCGGATCGTTTGCCAGGGAGAGCCTCACCTCCAGCGGCTTGTACTCCAGCTGCGCGAGCTCCGCATGAATCTGGATCCATCAGCGGCACCGCAGCCCCCCGCGTCAGAGCCACCGCAGGTGTTCATGATGGGGTGCTGCGAGCGCCCTCTCCGCCGGTGGGGAGCTCACTAGCTGCCAGCGCCCTCTCCGCCAATCGGGTGCCCACCGGGTCTCTCTCCACCAATAGGGTGCCCGCCAAAGCTCTCTCCACCAATAGGGTGCCCGCCAAAGCTCTCTCCACAAATAGGGTGCCCGCTAGCACTCCCTCCATCAATAGGGTACCCGCCAGCGCCTCTCCACGAATAGGTGCCCGCCAAAAAGCCTCCACCACAGGTGCCCGCCAGCGCCTCTCCACCAATAGGTGCCCGCCAAAGCTCCTCTCCACCAATAGGGTGCCCGCCAAAGCTCTCTCCATTAAATAGTGCCCGCTAGCACTCCTCTCCACCAATAGGTACTCGCTAGCGCTCTCTTCATCAATAGGGTGGTGCCTAAGCAGCGCCTCTCCCACTAATAGGTGCCTGCCAGCCCACCAATAGGGGTGCCCACAAAGCTCTCTCCACCAATAGGGTGCCTGCCAAAGCTCTCTCCACCAATAGGGTGCCCGCCAGCGCCCCTCTCCACCAATAGGCTGCCCGCCAGCCTTCATCAATAGGGTACCTGCCAAAGCTCTCTCCACTAATAGTGCCCCTCAGGGCTCTCTCCACCCAATAGTGCCCGCCAAAGCTCTTCCACCAATAGGTGCCCGCGCCTTCCACCAATAGGGTGCTCGCCAGCGCCTCTCCACCAATAGGTCGCCCGCTAGCACTCTCTCCATCAATAGGTACTCGCCAAAGCTCTCTCCACCAATAGGGTGCCCGCCAGGGCTCTCTCCACCAATAGTGCCCGCTACGCCTTCCACCACAGGTGCGCAGCCTCTCCACCAATAGGGTGCCCGCCAGGTCTCTGTCCACCAATAGGGTGCCCGCTAGCGCTCCCTCCACCAATAGGGTGCCCGCTAGCGCTCTCTCCGCCAATAGGGTGCCCACCAAAGTTCTCTCCACCAATAGGGTGCCCGCCAGGGCTCTCTCCACCAATAGGGTGCCCGCTAGAGCTGTTCATCATGCACTGCTGGAGCGGCGCATGGGACCATGGTGCGCGGCGCATGGCCACAACCCCTGGCACAATGGCAGCCCACGAGGGTGGGCGATGCCGGTTGCCACTAGCCTGGCGACGTCGGCCGCACCTGCTTGGTGATGACGGTCTTCCCCGAGCAGGAGCTGCCCCACATCATGACCGAGCACCCGGCGTCGATGAAGAGCTGGGTGATGGTCTTCCGCTTGAGGGTCTCCGGGGTGGCCACCACGAAGTCGCTAATGTGCTCCCCCATCGGCGGGTCCACCTCGAGCACCCGCGATGGGTCGAAGTTACCCAGCATCGCGAGCTGTGCCCGACCGGCCGCGCGCGCCGAGCCCTCAGTGCGCCTCTCAGAGCCCCGCGGCCGCCCGCAGCTGATGTCATACGCCGTCCTCACAAATCAAGCGCCGCAGAAGGGCCTCCACCGTCGAGTCCCAGCGCGCTCCGAGCCAAACACTAGTACTCCTTAACCCTTGCATATCCTTCAACATCACTCAGAACCACCGCCCTCCTCCCTGCCTGCCCCATAGCCTAGCCTCAAGAGAGCTTGCCCACCCACGACACGCGGAGTGCACCGAAGGGTCGCCCCAAGGGGCGGAGAGAAGGGCTTCCTTCAGGCCTTGAGCGCAGGGCCAGCGAACCGCGCCTGGGACCGCCTACCCCCATCTCCAACTGTGTGGGACTGAAGATTCAGCGCTGGACAGCCTACTCATAAGCTGCAATCTTGAGTAGCCGACCCAGAGTAGGGCCGGGAAATTAATCTACTCATACGCCCAAAGGGAGTGCTTTTTTCTTTTTTTTTCTTTTTCAATCTTGAGTAAGCCTCCACACTTGCACTGCAGCTGTTATTCTGCACGGATCGTACTCGGGGGTCCCATCAGCACGCCCCGATGCAGCGCGCCCCACACCCGCATGGCGGCCGGTAGTTCACCCACCCGTCATCAGGGGGGCCTCTGCAGGGCGGAGCTCGGCATTCCCATTCGCAATGTCGGGAGGGCGGAGCTTGGCATTCCCATCATATCGCAGGGGCACGATGCTTAGTGGAGAGGGAGGAGGCTGGGGGGCAGGAGCTGGCGAGCCTAGGCAGCCTTGGGGGGCAGGCCACGCGGGCAGGGGGAGCGCTCAGTGGGAGGGGAGGACCTGGCGCGCCCGCTCGGTGTCCGAATTGAACACGCGAGTTGGAAGCTTCTTGGTGGCGCCCGCTTGGCGGGGACGAGCCAGCATCTGGTGGTTGGAGGCCACGATCCTGGGGGCCGGGGGTAGCCCCATCTGCCACTTGCTCCAGTTGCGGTGCTCGATGTCGAGGCAGAAGTCGAACATGGAGGTGAACGGGTCTGGCATCGCCATCGCCAGCTGGATGTTGGACTTGGCCGGGATCTGGCAGTGCCCTGAGAGGTAGCTGTCGAGGTTCTGCCGGCCGTACACGTCGAGGGAGCCGCCCACCGCCCACGTCATGGCGAACAGGAACACGCGGCGGATCCACAGCTCCTCCTTGGTCTGCTTCATCTTCTCCAGGTGCTCGAGCCGCAGCCGCTCCTCCTCATACTCCAGACGGTTCAGCTCCTTTTGCAGCCGGTCCGCCTGCATGTGGGAGTCCTCCGTGCGGCTCATTCGCCCGCCTTTGTTCTTCAGGTTCGCCTTCAGCATCGTCTCCTGCGCCCCCCAGTTGGTGCGCCTCCGCTCCTTCAGGTTCGCCGTAGCCGAGCTCGCCTTCGACATGCTGCCCAGCGCTGCGCCCCCGCGGCCCCGCGAGCCCCCCATGCACCCCCGCGATCCAGGGGTCAGTCCACCCGATTCCCCAGGGGTCACCCCGCGCGAGCCAGGGGTCACCCCACGCGACGCAGCCCGCGAGGGAGTGGTGCTATTGCTCTCCGAGTCGAACTGAAACTCGCCCTCGCCCGACTCCACAATGTCCTCCGGCAAGACGGTATTCCCTTCCTCCATTGTTTTGAACAGGAACTCGTCCGCATCCGCCGTGGTACCGAGGTCCGGGAGGCCGATCTCGTCACCGCCGAGCTTTTTCGCTTTTGTCTGCCTCTCCTTCTCTAACCCGCCCGCGTCTCCGTCCATGGAAAAGCTCAGCAGCAGATCCAGCAACCTCAGATGGGCGATCACGATCCCGCTCAGCACAGTGGGGAACGCCTGGTGCTCCCCCTACCCCCCTCCCGCGGCACACTCGTCACAATTCGTTTTCCGAGTTCCGCGCTCCGCCCCGCGGCAGCAGCGGCGCGTTTCTCCGCCCTCGTATGCGGCGCCGGCGCCGGCGTTCCCGCACGCGCCAGGTCCTCGTCGGCAGAGCCCACTCGAGGGAGCGCGCCTGTGCCATGCGCTGCCGAAGGGCCCCCAACCGACTTCGAGCACCCGGCGGCATTGGAAACGCGCTCCGAGCGGAGCCCCCTGGGATCACTTCTGTGCCAGGTGGTGCTAGCACACCGCGACCGCCGCAGCAGCACGACCACCCGCACGCGATGCACAACGCCCTCAAGATGCCGGGATCTTCCCTCCCACTCAAAGGGGAGTGGAAGGCGTCCCCCGGTGCACAGATGGAATCGTGCCCGATTCCTGGGGACGTGACGGGCCTCATCGGCACAGGCAGCACAGGCCGGTCAAGCGGCGTGCCGGCGGACTGCGCGCGTATCAACGTATGCTCACCCGCTCCCCCCTGTGACGTGGACTCGCATGAACGCATCCTGTCCACACGATACCAGGATCTCGGGCATTGCAGCTGGCGGAGCCCCGCTCCTGGCGTACGACGGACTCAGGCGAGCGATTCATGAACTGTTATCCCTCCTCGGGAGCGTATCTACGAGGCAGGGTGAGGATCGAGGTCGGCAGGCACTCGCCTGGGTGGAGTGACCGCCGTTCTTGAGCGCGGCCATGCCGACGGTGGACTCCAGCACTCCCTTGAACAGGTCACTGTAGAGCTGCTCCAGAAGCGCCCGGCGCTCCGCGAGCACGTCCGGGAGGGCGGCCAGCGCGGACTGCACCACCGGGTACCATCCAACCGACTGGTCGTCGAAGAACACCATGCCGCAGCGGCTCACGGTGGCCGGGGAGGCGGCGCGCAGGTTCTGCACCTCGAACAGCATGCTGAACACCCCGGGGGGCGGCAGGCTGACGCGCTCCGAGTTCATTAGGGACAGCGTGCGGGTCTCGTCCAGGGCGGTGTTGAGACCCCCTGCCCAGTCCCCGACAGGGCCGTCTGCCACCAACCACAGTGCCTGCCCCCGCAATCCCCAGCCCCCAAAGAGCTCAGACTTTCTGTACATGCTGACCTTTCGGCAGATGACGCCTCTCGGCAGATGACGCCCCTCTCGGAGGCTGCCCGCCGATGCTCAATGCCGAGGCTGAGCAAGGAGAAAGATAGGGAGCCCAGGCCCCAACCCCCCCCCCACGAGGGTCCGCACCGCCATGTACAGGCTGCTGAAGCTGTCCTTCGAGGCCAATGCGCTCTTGGACTGCTCCTTCAGCTGATTCGTGCAACCGCGGATCGCGCATGAGATGATCCCATCCGTCCACTCCCGCGCCACGTCGTTGATCTCACCGTATAGATGGCTCTGCGCCCTCAGATCCCCCCCGTGCCTTCAGGCATGCCAGAGGGCAACGCCCCCTTGGCGCTGCCAGCTGGCAACTCGCCGCTATCCACGGCAACTCCCAGGCGCCATGCCGACAGGCCGCTTCAATTGAAAGCTCGAGGCACAAGTCGAGGGGGGAGGGCTACAGGCACGTCTTTGGGAAGAAGGGGTGCTGCAAGCACGTCTTCGCGGGAGGAGAGTGGGAATGGGGCGCCCACCTGCGTCACGGCCAGCGGGTTGACCACCTGGATGGTGATGCCGCAGATCGGTGTGGGAGCCTTGGAGACCACAGGCCGGGGGTCCATCACCGCCTCTCGCGTGCGGATCTGAAGAGACATCTCCTCGAGGGCGGTGGCCAGAACCTGGTAACACGACGTCTTCCCTGCGCCGCTGTCCCCGACGAGCATCGTGCCGGTCTGGATCTGCATCGTCGCGCGCAGCTGCACGCACTTCTGCACGAGGGTCTCCGTGACTTGCAGGGACTCGGCCTTCATCGCCTCGCGCACGGCATGCTCGAGCGGCTCGTCCAGCACAGCGACGCCCTTGGATGAGGGGAACAGGTCCTGCAGGAGGGGCGAGGAGGGGCGCACTTTGGAGGTGAGTTTCAACTCTGAGGGCGGGCTTGCGAGCAGTCGTGTGGGAGATGGGGGGATGCGCGCAGATCCGTTCGGCATATTCACCCGAGGGCCATCACCCTAGTCGATGATAGAAGCACTCAGGAAGAGGGCGGGGCCGAGACAAGGTACCACACACACTGAACGGCATGAGATCGGCCAACAAAAGCCAGCCCATCATCATCCCAGTGGATGTGAAAAGCAAATCAAGAGCAGGGCGGGGCCGTGACAAGATACCACAAACGCATACATATTCCCAACCCAAATGCAAAGCAGCATGGAAAGATGATACGATGTGACCGATCGTCGCCAAACAACTGTTAGTCTCTGGGTTACGGAGTAAGCGGACCCTGCTGGCATGCCCCCCAGTGGCTCCCGGTCGATGGATGGGACCTGTTGGTCCATGGTTATGTCATGATGTCAAGGTACCACACACACACACACACTGAACGCTCTCTTGAGACCAGGCTGTAGGCGGCAGCGGGGTGATGTGGGGTGTGGGCTTGGTGGTGGAGGGGTGGCTCGATTGGCGGGGGTGAGCCGGCTCCAGAGACACAGCGGCAGTGCGCCGGCAGGACAGCCGCAGAGGGGCTCAGGTGGCCCAGTGAGGCTCAGGGAGCAGAGGGGTGGTCTTGCGCGTGGGCTTGGTGGTGGAGATATGGCTCGCGCAGATCGGGGGGCACGGATGAACCGGCTTCAGGCACAAGGCGGCAGTGCGCTGGTGGTGCAGATGCACAGGGGCTCGGGTGGCTCAGCGAGGCTTAGGGGGTCCCATTCTTCACTAGTGAGCTCCGGAGAATCCGGATGAGTGTCCCGAAGTGTGTGCTGAATCCTTTGATCCCCGGCGTGGGTACATAGTGCAGTCTTCTGTGGCTACGGGGCGCCAAAGGAGTCGCAAGAATAAGCATACACACACACACACTGAACGGCACGAGGTTCACCGACAAAGGCCAGCCCACCAGCATCCCAGTGGATGTGAGAAGCATGGGGCATTGAGGGGCGGGGGCTGACGTGGAGGAGCCCTTCGAAGAGCGTCATGTCGGAGCCCAGGAGCATTGGGGCGAAGTAGAGCTGCAGGGCGCGGCGCAGCAGGGACTCCTCCATCTCCTGCTGGTTGCTCAGCATGGTGTACTGGGAGATGGCGCTCGACTTCTTCACATGATCCGGCTCCACGCTCAGCGCCGTCAGCTTGCGCAGTTGCAGCAGGTGCGTGAAACACGACTTGATTGCCCGCATGCTGAAGTCGTAGTGGTCCTGCCGCCCCGTCCCTCCCGTCCCCATACTCCCCCTCTCTCTCGCATTCTCTCGTTCTCTCTCTTTTGCCAAGGCGGACTTTCACTCGCCCTTTTATCCGCCCTGGACCCACGCACCTCTACGCCTACAACCTCGAACCCACTCCCCGAGCCCACTCTTGCCTGCCAGGAAAGGGTAGGCATGTTGATTCGTTCGATGTCCACAAGCCTTAGACTGAGACTGAGAGCACTTCTTGCAGTGTGGCTGGGTGCGGCCGTGACAAGATTGGGGAACGGCTGTGGGGAGGGCGAGGTGGGCGGGGAGCGACAGGGAGGGCGACAGGGCGGGAGGGGGGGGTGCACCTGTTTTGAGAGCATCTCGGAGGCGATCTCAAAGCAGCCCACCATCTTGCGGCCGAGGTGGTCGCCGAATCGGAAACCCTCCGAGCACATCATCTGCTGGCAGATGAACTGCGAGTTGGGCATGCTCAGCGCCATGGGGCGGAAGCGCGTCAGCAGGTTCGCAGGTGGGGTGTTGCGCCCCGGGGCCCTGGGGCACGTGGTTATGAAGAGCTCATAGGTCGGGTCTAACTGCAGCTGCTGCCCCTCGAACGTCATCGCCTTGCAACCACTTAACCGCGGCTCTTGGATCGACAGAATCATCTGCGCGGCCACGCTCAGCACCTGGCCCAGCGCCCCGCCGCTCGCCACATCAGCGCTCCGACATCAGTGGGCAGAAGGGGGGGGGAGCAGTCAGGTCCCGTGGTTGGGGGCACGTGGATCTACAGTCAGGAAGCCCACATTGTCCCGCTTTGTCGTAGCGTTGGTCAGATTTGCCTCCCCAGCTCTTTGAGAGGGGACAGGCTTGAGGAGGCGTTGGTGGGAGGAAGGAGTGCTGCGCGAGGGCCTAGGAGAGGGAACTCCGGACTTTGGAGGAAGTGGGCTTGGAGGGAAGCAGCGGGCCACCATGCGGCGGCTTCGAGGCGGCTTTGGGGCTTCCCCGCGCCCTTCCTCAGAAATGCTACCCTAAACGTGGCGGTTGCTGCAGCTGCTGGGAGGGGTTGGGGGTATGGGCAGGGGGCGGCTGGGGAAGGGGAAGACCAGGCTCAGATGAAGGCTGAGCCCAGAAGAGCGTATCAACATGAGCTGAGGTCGGAGAGGGACAGAAGACAACAGCCTGACCGTCATCACCGCGCTGGTGTCGAGGAGCGGGCGCTGCGCAACGGCCTCCTCTTGGCACGCAGGGGCTCGTCTCAGCACCGCGGAGCTCCTCTTGGCACACAGGGGCTCGTCTCAGCACCGCGGAGCGACAGGCATCTGCGCGGCGACCGACGCGGTACACTCCGCCCTGCGGGCGGTGGCGCGTACCTGCACGGTGGTGCGGTCAAACTCGTCGAGAAGCGCCCACGCGCCGGAGCTGACGGTGCCCTTCAAGAAGCTGCCGAGCGTGGTGAGGTCGAGGGCGGAGGAGCAGCTGAAGATGACGCACTGCTTGCCGACCGCCTTCGCCATGTCCTTCGCCGTCTCGGTCTTGCCGGTGCACTCCGGGCCCGTGAGGTGGCTCCCGAGGTTGATGCGGAACGCTTGCGACATCGTCACGAAGCAGCGCTCCGTCAGCGGGGTCATCACCAGGCGGCGGTTGTGGCCGAGGTACTCCATCCCATATGTGAATGCCTGCGCCTCGCAGCCAGTCCGAAGGCTCCCCCCTTGTCAACGCCTCAAGAAGGGGGGCAGAGGGGGGACACTGACCCCACTTGCAGCATCCACACCATTCGAGATCCCTACCGTGCCCCCCCCCTCCACGCCAGCGCCCAGCGCCCAGCACCTGAACTTGGACAGTGGAGGGCAGCGGCAACTAGGGAAACCACTGCCGGCGCCTTGGGCAGCTGCGGAAGGGACGCCTGCGGCGGACGCCTCGAGTATGTCACAGAGCAGCAGTCAGGATATCCTTTCGCCGAAGTCGCGTGTCGCAGAGCAGTAGCCAGGCTGTCAGCACGGTGCACAGGCTGCTGCAAACGTCGGGCATAGATGCGAGGCAGGCAAATCGGCGGCACACTGCTTAAGGGCCCAGCGCGTGTCACAGGAGCGCGCGTCACAGGAGCGTGTGTCACAGGCAGAGAAAATAATTACGGAATACGGAAATCGCGTTACGGTGATTGAAATATTGCGTATCACGTGATTACAGTGTAGCTACGGCGTATCGGGTAATAATACGGTGAAAGACGGCGGAATATGTAAACACCTTAATATCATGCGATCTCGGTTAAATTGACCATATTCATACCGAAATTGGAGGGGGAAGGAGGAGAAAAATGCAGAGGGGCGAGACGCTGAGACGCTGAGACACATGTCCTCCCAACAACAGACGGTGCATTCTTCCGTTTGGCATGCGTTTGGCATGCGTTTAGATGCGTTTGGCATGATAGGTATTAAATCGGAGATAAGAAATATATCAAGGTCTTGGTTACACCATGGGCCATTTTCACAAAAGTTCCAAAAACGTTTTTATTTGATAAATAGTACACCAAGGGCCATTTTTACAAAAGTTCCAAAAACATTTTTATTTGATAAATAGTACACCAAGGGCCATTTTTACAAAAGTTCCAAAAACGTCTTTACTTGATAAATAGGTCGCTCAAAGTGACCTGAACATGTTGCGCACTTCAGGGATCAAAACACGTTATGGAAAAGTTTTAGCCGGTACCGCTCAATTGCCACACATACTTAACCATACTTCAGCGATGACGCACAGACTGCATGTCATCAAACGACGGCCCGCGGCATTTGGCTGGGTCCGCAGCCATGATGACGCACAGACCGCATGTCATCAGACGGTGGCCCGCGGTATTTGGCTGGGTCCGCAGCCATGATGACGCACAGACCGCATGTCATCAGACGGCGGCCCGCGGCATTTGGCTGGGTCCGCAGCCATGATGACGCACAGACCGCATGTCATCAGACGGCGGCCCGCGGCATTTGGCTGGGTCCGCAGCCATGATGACGCACAGACCGCATGTCATCAGACGGCGGCCCGCAGCATTTGGCTGGGTTCGCAGCCATGATGACGCACAGGCGGCATGTCATCAGACGGCGGCCCGCGGCATTTGGCTGGGTCCGCAGCCATGATGATGCACAGACCGCATATCATCAGACGGCGGCCCGCGGCATTTGGCTGGGTCCGCAGCCATGATGACGCACAGACCGCATGTCATCAGACGGCGGCCCGCAGCATTTGGCTGGGTCCGCAGCCATGATGACGCACAGGCGACATGTCATCAGATGGCGGCCCGCAGCATTTGGCTGGGTCCGCAGCCATGATGACGCACAGACCGCAAGTCATCAGACGGCGGCCCGCAGCATTTGGCTGGGTCCGCAGCCATGATGACGCACAGACCGCATGTCATCAGACGGTGGCCCGCGGCATTTGGCTGGGTCCGCAGCCATGATGACGCACAGACCGCAAGTCATCAGACGGCGGCCCGCAGCATTTGGCTGGGTCCGCAGCCATGATGACGCACAGACCGCATGTCATCAGACGGTGGCCCGCGGCATTTGGCTGGGTCCGCAGCCATGATGACGCACAGGCGGCATGTCATCAGACGGCGGCCCGCAGCATTTGGCTGGGTCCGCAGCCATGATGACGCACAGACCGCATGTCATCAGACGGCGGACCGCGGCATTTGGCTGGGTCCGCAGCCATGATGACGCACAGGCGGCATGTCATCAGACGGCGGCCCGCGGCATTTGGCTGGGTCCGCAGCCATGATGACGCACAGGCGGCATGTCATCAGACGGCGGACCGCGGCACCTCGCTCGCTCACGGGAGGGTGCCTGGCGGACCTTGTCGAGGATCCGCACTTCGCAGTCCTGCTGGTCCGTGGAGGAGATGCCCACACCCCCCTGCAGCCCATCCCCGAACATGGACTGCCGCCCCCCCATCTGCGCCCCCATGCGCTCTTTCCACTCCGCCCGCTTCTTCTGGCTCTCCGTCATCGTGGAGTAGTACCGCAGACACCGCTGCCACTCAAAATGCTCCGCGTCGCACACGTCCTCCAGCTGCACGCCCCCCGCACACAACCCCCAGCACGCCCAGTCGCGCCTTTTCCCCACACAAGCGTGAGGATGCCCCCCCTGAGCTCTCCAATGCGCCGTCTGAGCTCTCCCATGCGCCGCCGCACCTGCCACCCTGGCAAGGGATGCCCTGGGGGACGCCTGTGGCCCACAGAAGGCATTCCAGCGAGCTGGGCTTACCCCAGGTCGGGGAAGAGCGCCCAGGCCCCGGGAAGGTTGTCGGGGGGACGAGAGCTGGACTTCAGTGCGGTGATAGCCGTCTCGCGGGGAACGGCGCATCACATAGGGGGGCCGCTGCACGAGGTCCCGGTAGAGGACGGACTGGAGCAGCAGGGTGCCGAGGGTGGGCGGTGCCGGGGGTTAGATATGATGGAGGAGGTGAGACATGGACATGGTCAGATGTGGAAACTGCCTCTGCATGCGTCCTCCAGGGCATCCCGCTCACAGGCCTGGCGTGAGCATACCGCTGATATTGAAGTGGAAGGGGGGCTGATGGGATTGTGGCAGGACTCGTGGGATAGGGGGTTCCCCATATGGGGGCATGTGGGGGGTTACTGGGGGGCTCGCATGTAGTGAGCATGCAGCAGGGAGAGTGGGATTTTTACAAGAGGCGGTCGAGGAGGAGGTTCTGAAGCAGTCACTGAGATGAGAGGGGGTGGAAGTGGGCGATCTTAGTATGCAAGATGTAGGGTGGGATTGCTTTTGAGGCGTGGACGGGGGGTGGTAGAAGCAACACGGGTCTCCAACAGAGGGCATCTCCAGGGCTGCCTGTGCCGCAACAGAGGCCTGGGCCCGGGAGGTAAGTGCTCCGCAGCAATGGGAGGCACTCTTCCGGGGCGCAAAAGGGGGGAGGGGCTACCAGGACGATGTATCGCAGGCCCGCGTAGCCCTCCTGCATCTTTGCTTCGACCTGGGACGCACCATGCCGCGCACCATCAGCTCCCCCGCACCAGGCAAAGGACGTGCGATGGCAACGGGCCTGACCAGACGCCACGCCTTGGCCCCACCCACGCCTGTCGAGACAAGTGGCAGGATGCGCAAGGGGATGACCTAAGGATGAGGGGCGAACTGAGCTGCACTCGGTAAGATTCCCTAGCCCGTGGGAGCGGCTCGGTAAGGTTCCCAGGAACAGGGATGGAAGGGCGATCGACAAAGGAGAGGGGCTGGAAAGGGATCGACGCAGGAGGGGTCCGGCGTGGGATGGAGGAGCAAAAGGGCAGGCGCTGCTGCGCGGGCGGGTTGGATTTGGGAGGCGGAGAGAGAGAGCGGTGCCTTCTCAGTGAAGGTGATGAGGGTGGAGAGGAGGATCGGCTGGTTGAGATGGCGGCTGAGCACGTCCTCCAGCATCTGCACCGACGCCTTCATCCGCCGCTGCTCATCTTTGCCACTCACATCCACCGACGCGGTCAGCAGCGTCTTTGTCACCTTTTTATTCTGCTCCTCACTCCACCAGTCCATCACCTGCTCCAGGCGCGCCCCCTCGGTTCCCGTCGATCTCAGCCGTACCTCCGGACGAGAGGTCGATCCCGCGTCCCCTGCCATGACGCGGGGGGCAGGCGGAGCATGGAGAGGGGGGAGCGCACTTAGGGGAACGGGGCACGGCCACACCACACCCGAGAGGAGGGGGGGAAGAACCGGGCAAGACGCGCAGGAGAGGAAAGGCAGCGGTGGTCAAAGCGTACGGCAGCCGAGGGTAGTGAATGAGGGTGGGGAGAGCTCGAGGGCGCTACCCCGAGCTGGACGCAGTGGCAGAGGCGATTACGGAGGGTGTCCTGCATCGTCTTCACCACGGACCAGAGCCAGCCCTCCACCGTGTTGTTGTGGGTCTCGATGGTGTACAATAGTGACAGCGACTCCCCCGCTTGGCTGTCCATCCCTGTCACCGCTTGCTCCTGCGCACACCCCCCATGCCCCTCCCCGAGCACCGCTGGTGCTTCTCACCCTCCAAGCCTGGCGGCGGCACGGCGCGCCAGGAGGCCACGTGGCGGCAGCATGCTGGGGAGGGGTGGAGGCAAGGAATGAGGCTCCCCCAGTCTCAGCTGCCGGGTGCAGAGCGCCGACGGCCAGCCTCCGGCAGCGGCAAGCGAGCTGGGAGGGGCCGGGCAAGGATTCGCAGCGCGCAGGCGGCGCAGGCGGCAGAAGAGCCTTAAATATTGGGGGCGGAGAAATACGCTAAGATACGCCAAACTCAGGCAACGGGGCTTCGTTGAAGTCGTGATGGTGTCCTGATGTCCAACTGGAATCGCGATGTCAGGGTCCTCTTCCCGACTTCAGGACGTCAGGAAGCCCACATTGTCCCGCTTTGTCGTAGCGTTGGGTCAGATTTGCCTCCCCAGCTCTTTGAGAGGGGACAGGCTTGAGGAGGCGTTGGTGGGAGGGTGGAGTGCTGCGCGAGGGCCTAGGAGAGGGAACTCCGGACTTTGGAGGAAGTGGGCTTGGAGGGAAGCAGCGCCAGCCCCGCAGGACGCAGTGGGACCACACAGCGCAGCGCGTGGATGTTGGCAGGGAGTCCCCACTAGCGCCTCGCCCGTTGTGGAGCCAGTGCATGCAGCGCTGCCAGCCAAGGCGGCCTGGCTGCCTCTGCCACAGATGCAGCAAGGGACGCTCGGCGAAGAGGACGGGGCATTACGTTGTTGAACTCGAGGCCCGCGATGCCGTCAAAGCACTTGCACAGGTAGTACTGCATGTCCTCGGGGTTCAAGTAGCTCATGATCGCCAGCATCTCGTCGTTGGACAAGAAGAAGAAGCGCGGGAACTTCATGCGCTTCTCCTCGAGGTACTCGATCAGCTGCATCATGATCAGCTCCATCTGCTTGTTGCACTCTGTCAGCAGACCCAGCAGCTGCACTCGCCCAAGCACCCCTCTGGGCGCATTCAGTCCCATGATAGAAACAAACGATTCCCACTCGAGCTGCTCAAGTGCGGGCCAGATGTCAGCTCCATACTGGTTCCAGGTTGGGCGGATCGTCCCTTCTCAGCGAGGCTTGGGGCTGCCTCAACTGGCACAATCCCGTTGGCCAGGTGTAGGTGCAGAGGAGTGGGGCCAGACGAGGGAAGGGTGAGAAGCAGGGGGAGGACGGTGGGGGGGGCAGTGATGTGGCGCATCCGCACCCGGCGGTCCTCGCAGACGAACACCACGAGCTTCACCTCCTTGATGCGCGACGTGATCCTCTGCCAGCAGGAGTTCACATTCTGTCCTCCACCCGGTGTACGGATGCCCCCGTCAGCACGCCTTGAGCTTGGGATTTGCATGGAGCTTCACAGCTAGGGTTTCAACAAGCATGGGGTTTCACACCTAGGGTTTCAACAAGCATGGAGCTTCACACCTAGGGTTTCAACAGTTAATAGTTTCACACCTAGGGTTCCAACATGCATGGGGTCACACCTAGGGTTTCAACAAGCATGGAGCTTCACACCTAGGTTTCAACAAGCATGGGGTTTCACACCTAGGTTTCAACAAGCATGGAGCCACACACCTAGGATTTCAACACGCTGGTTTCACGCTTAGGGTTTCAATAAGCATGGAGCTTCACACCCAGGATTTCAACAAGCATGGGGTTTCACACTAGGGTTTCAACAAGCATGGCACATCACAGCTAGGGTTTCAACAAGCATGGAGCTTCACAGCTAGGGTTTCAAACAAGCATGGGGTTTCACACCTAGGGTTTCAACAAGCATGGGGTTTCACACCTAGGGTTTCAACAAGCATGGGGTTTCACACCTAGGGTTTCAGCAAGCATGGAGTTTCACACCTAGGGTTTCACGAGCATAGCACCTGACATCTAGGATTACATGAGCATGGTACCTGACACCTTTGATATCCACACGCATGGCACATCACACCTAGGGTTTTGACACGCATGTTACTTGACACCTAGGGTATCGAACGCATGGTACTTCACAACTTGGGTATCGACAAGCATCGTACTTGACACCTAGGGTATCGACAAGCATCGTACTTGACACCTAGGGTTTCAGCATTTGTCCAGTCACGCCTCATTGCATGCGGGGTGAGCGTGGCTGGCGCTTTGACACGCAGGATAGTTCCAGTCAGCGGGTCGATGCCACACAAGGATTTTGTTTGTCTTGAAGCGGCAGATTCGGGCATTTCCCTTGCATTGGCCGCTCGTGCCTATCAACAGTTCTTGGACTGGAATGAAACTCCACACCACCCCAGCCTCAAGAGAGCGGGTCTCGGCGGTGATCGGGTTGCCACAAAGCGACAGTCCCACGCGCAGATCAGCTCGGGCTGCAGACGCGGTGCACGACTCAAGACGGACTTGGCCCTGCCCTCGAGTGTCAGCCAGCGAAGCGCTCCAAGTGCAGGCTTCCATGTGTGGGCGGACCCTCGCTCAGTTGAACGTCGCTGAGAATATTCTGCGCGAGGTCCCAGCGCGCAGAGAATATTCTGCGCGAGGGTCCCAGCGCGCTCAGAATATTCTGCGCGAGGGTCCCAGCGCGCAGAGAACATTCTGCGCGAGGGTCCCAGCGCACTCAGAATATTCTGCGCGAGGGTCCCAGCGCGCAGGCTGCTTCCAGCCAGGGATTCAGCACACAGGCTGCGGCACCACGGGCAGCGCGGATGGCCGGCAACATGGGGCCCAGAGGTCGAAGCCCCCATAACCCAAGGGAGGGGGGGGGATGGTGACCTGGAATTCTTTGCCCACCACAGGGAGCTGGTCCTGGATGTGGGGGGTCCGGAACACGGGCTCCAAGAAGAGCCACTGCTTCTGGCAGTTCCGGATGCACTCCAGCGTGACCATGGTCTTCTGCAGCGTGGTAAGCCACGTCCGCGCGCGCTGCTCAAAGGGCTTCGCAAACGGCCGGTTCAGCAGCGCCCCCACCGTCACCAGCTGGTCGTCCACCACCTCGATCACGTCCTCCATCTTCTTCACAACGCCGGCGCCGTCGAACACCCGGTTCACGACGATCAGCGGCATCTGCGTCAGGTCATTCTCCATCTTCTCCATGGACACCTCCAGCTGCACCACGCAGCGCCCTCCCCCAATCTCATTCCGGCACCCAGCCCAGAGGGGGGTCTGATTGGTATCCGTCCGCGCGAGAAGGAATCCTGCCGGAGCACTTTGCCACTCCCGGGCGCGGGTGAGGGGGGTTCACTCCGCTCTCTGGGGGAGTGTCCCTGGAGTCCAGGGAGCCCCGAGAGCGTGGCGCCCCTCTCGCTGCCGGGGCGAGTCCGTGGAGCACCCAAGGCGACGAAGAAGCGACGCTCCCCTCGGGCAGGGGGCACGAGGAGGGTGCCAGAAGGCGGCGGCAAGGCTTGAAGCTCTTGCAGCGCTTGGGAAGAGCCTTCCCCCGCATTCTCTCCCCCTGCCCTGCGAGGTGCCAGGAGCAGAGTGTAGGAGTAGAGGGGTTGCGGCTTACGGCGCGAGTCACCGCTCCGGCGAGCAGGGCCCAGGAAGAGAGGGAGGAGGGGGCGGGCATTCCAGAGGCCGTGCCTGGTACTCGTGAGTGGCGCGGTGCACGAGGTGCATGATGCGGTCGCGTTTCTGGATGAGCCCCAAATCCACGATCTGCGGCAATGTGTGGGGCAAGTCCGCGCCCCCCCCTGGCAGGATGATCATCACCCCGGCCTCCCTGTCTGCTTCGGACTGGAAGATGCCGAAGAATTCCTTCCAGTGCCGCTCGCGCATCCCTGCCCCGATGCCACGATACCCCCACCACCCCCTGAGGCATCCCCAGCTCCGTCTACAGCAGCCGGCCGTGTTCTGACCGACACCCCAACCACCTTGCAGGAATCCGACGGCGTTCCGGAATCGCACGGTGCGTCTCCGTCCTTTTTCCACTTTGCAGGACGACCGCGGCCCACAACTTCCATCGGCTCCACACGAGCGGCATGACCCCGTGACGCACGCAGTCCGCGTTCCCAGCGGGGCTCATGCCAGGGCACAGCCAATCGCAGACAAGGAGTCGCTTTCCCAGCGGGGCTCATGCCAGGGCGCAGCCAATCGCAGACAAGGAGTCGCTTTCCCAGCGGGGCTCATGCCAGGGCGCAGCCAATCGCAGACAAGGAGTTGCTTTCCCAGCGGGGCTCATGCCAGGGCGCAGCCAATCGCAGACAAGGAGCGCT
>LGRX02026594.1:55375-73392 GCA_001247695.2 Cymbomonas tetramitiformis | reverse complement strand
CCCAGCGGGGCTCATGCCAGGGCACAGCCAATCGCAGACAAGGAGTCGCTTTCCCAGCGGGGCTCATGCCAGGGCGCAGCCAATCGCAGACAAGGAGTCGCTTTCCCAGCGGGGCTCATGCCAGGGCACAGCCAATCGCAGACAAGGAGTCGCTTTCCCAGCGGGGCTCATGCCAGGGCGCAGCCAATCGCAGACAAGGAGTCGCTTTCCCAGCGGGGCTCATGCCAGGGCGCAGCCAATCGCAGACAAGGAGTTGCTTTCCCAGCGGGGCTCATGCCAGGGCGCAGCCAATCGCAGACAAGGAGCGCTGCCTGGGAACGCACCGGGGTGCCGCAGCCGCACAAGCATTGGCAGTAGTTCAGTGAGGTGGCCGGTCTTCTCGGTCAGCAGCTTGAGCATTGCCTGAGGGCCTGCCGGACGAGAGGGCAGGGAGGAGGGATAATGGGGTGTGACCTCAGTAACTAGCTCTTCAAGCGGGTCTCCCAGGCCCGCGTGCTGACATAGGGGTCTCCCAGGCCCGCGTGCTGACATAGGGGTCTCCCAGGCCCGCGTGCTGACATAGGGGTCTCCCAAGGCTCTGCGCATGGGGGCCATCTGACGGTACACACAAGCATCAAGGGGAGCATCGAAGGCCCACACGCATCAAAGCCACATCGAACAGTGTGGAAATCGCAGGACACCTAGACCATCCTTCAAGGTGAGAGTGGGGGGAGCGGCGTGGGGGTTGGGGGGTTAAAATCCAGTGAAGGCCCCCCACACCGGCCTTGAAGCGCACAAGAATGAGATGAGTGGTGGGTCAATGGGCAGAAGGGGTAAGAGCGCCAGGCTCGTCCACGTGGCAGACGAATGGGCAACAGCGGGTGCGTACCAGGTCCATCGAGGCACGTGGCGGAGGCCGGCGGCAGGTGCACGAGGGCTGCCAGCCCGCGCGACCACTGCGTAATCTTGGTCTGCCCTTGCCCCACCCCACAAGAAGTCATCCCATGAGAGATGAGAGTGACTGCGCCCTTCGAGCCGCCCTGGCAGCTGCTGGCAGGGGTCACACACCGCAGCCACCCACACGAAGCGGCCCTGGCAGCTGCTGGCAGGGGTCACACACCGCAGCCACCCACACGAAGCGGCCCTGGCAGCTGCTGGCAGGGGTCACACACCGCAGCCACCCACACGGCGGCCCCTGGCAGCTGCTGGCGGGGTCACACACCGCAGCCACCCACACGGGCGGCCCGGCAGCTGCTGGCAGGGGGTCACACACCGCAGCCACCACACGAAGCGGCCCTGGCAGATGCTGGCAGGGGTCACACCGCAGCCACCCACACGAGCGGCCCTGGCAGCTGCTGGCAGGGGTCACACACACCGCAGCCACCCACCACGAAGCGGCCCTGGCAGCTGCTGGCAGGGTCACACACCGCAGCCCACACGAGCGCCCTGGCAGATGCTGGCAGGGGTCACACACCGCAACCACCCACACGAAGCGGCCCTGGCAGCTGCTGGCAGGGGTCACACACACCGCAGCCACCCACACGAAGCGGCCCTGGCAGCTGCTGGCAGGGGTCACACACTGAACGGCATGAGATCGGCCAACAAAAGCCAGCCCACCATCATCCCAGTGGATGTGAGAAGCAAATCAGGAGCAGGGCGGGGCCGTGACAAGATACCACAAACTCATACATGTTCCCAACCCTGATGCAAAGCAGCATGGAAAGATGAAACGATGTGACCGATCATCGCCCAACAATTGTTGGTCTCTGGGTAACGGAGTAAGCGGACCCTGCTGGCATGCCCCCCAGTGGCTCCCGGTCGATGGATGGGACCTGTTGGCCTGGGGTCACACACACCCCAGCCACCCACACGAAGCGGCCCTGGCAGCTGCTGGCAGGGGTCACACACACACCCCAGCCACCCACACGAAGCGGCACAGGAGATGCTGATGCCGCCGACGCATCCTCGGGAGGGCCGGGGTGCCCACGCCCGCACCATCTGCCTCCCTTGTGCCAGGCCGCATAGCTTCGACAAAAACCTACCTCCCCTTTCGATACCGCCGTCGAATTATTGGGATATTCCAATACAGCACGCTCCCTGCAGACAGGGGGAGGCTCAGTACCTGCACAGGGGGCCCTCGGTACCTGCACAGGGGGCCTCAGTATCTACACAAGGGGGCCCTCGGTATCTGCACAGGGGTCCCTCAGTACCTGCACAGGGGCCCTCGGTACCTGCACAGGGGGCCTCAGTACCTGCAGGGGGCCCTCGGTACCTGCACAGGGGGCCCTCAGTACTGCACAGGGGGCCCTCAGTACCTGCACAGGGGGGGCCTCAGTACCTGCACAGGGGGCCACAGTACCTGCACAGGGCTCACAAAGAGCGTGAATGGAGAGGCCGGATCGCACGCCTCAGCTGGGCACTGACCTGGAGGTGGGTCCCGGAATGAGTCTGGAAGGGTGTGTTCTCCCACAGCTGTGACGTGACCGCGTAGTCGGAGGCAAGGTTCCAGAGGTGCGCTAAGGGCTCGAGCTTGGTAAGGGCCTCCACCAGGTGGGCCTTCAGCTCGCTGTCGGGCTCCAGCCCCAGCAGAGTGGTCTGGCGCGAAACCACTTCCATCTGCGCCGCGATCTCTTGCACCTTGCGCAGCGCCACCTGGCGCCGGAAACCACGGCACCGGCCACTCACCGGCCTCACCGCCACTCCTTGACGATCTGAACGGCTCCATGCGCCCCATTCGCTCCCAGCCGCCCATCCACCTGGTGGTGACCGTGCATGAGGAGACCTGGGCCACCGCCGAGCGGCCAGAGACGTGCGACTGAAACCATCCCGGCCGCCACCACACAGGTGTGGGGCGCAAGGCAGCAGCTCAACGACCCCCCCTCACTGCGCACGGGTGCTGGGCGCACGGCAGCAGCTCAACGACCCCCTCACTGCGCACGGGTGCTGGGCGCACGGCAGCAGCTCAACGACCCCTCACTGCGCACGGGTGCTGGGCGCACGGCAGCAGCTCAACGACCCCCCTCACTGCGCACGGGTGCTGGGCGCACGGCAGCAGCTCAACGACCCCCCTCACTGCGCACGGATGCTGGGCGCACGGCAGCAGCTCAACAACCCCCCCTCACTGCGCGTGGGTACCAGGTGGACTGACGCAGCGCTCCCACACAGGTTCGTACCTGCAGCGGCTCCGCCTGCTCATAGGCGGATTCTAGGTCTGACAAGTCGTTGTAGTGGTCAAAGTCCAGGCTGTCGATCACCACCACCAGTCCCTCCAGCAAGGTGCCCTTGCTCGCTTGCACCTGTTTCACCATCTGCTGTGCAATTCCGTTCAATTTGGGTTGCAGGTCGGCCACCACCTCCCGCAGCATCACCATCTGCTGCAGCAGCTCGTAGTACGCGACCATGTCCTCATCACTGCACGCGCAGCGGTTGCGGTCTAACGTCTCGAACTGCAGCCGCACTTGGGTCAGCCCCACTGTGAGCACCTGCAGTGTTCCAGGCCCCCCTCCACCGTCCTCTCCTGGATGCCGCCACTCCATGGGGTGTCACAGGGCACAGCAGGGGGGCCTCGGTGCGTGCAGGGAAGCGGCATCCACATTGATACGGGCGACAGCTCCCTTCATTGTACAAAGCTGCGCGCGTGCGCGTCCGACCTGTGGATGCTGCCCTACCCTATCCCAGCCATACCCACGAGGGCAAGCACCACTGCCCTCCGAGGACAAGAGCGCACTGAAGCGCACACTGATGCCTGAGAATAACTCTGCATCGCTCACTTCAGCAAACGTTGTGCACTGAGTGTGGATCGGTTCGGGGAAAGTGCTCGGGCCAGCGCAGCGGGCCGCGTGCTTCGGGAACAGGAGCGCTACTGGCTCGACAAGGGGGGAAATCAACGGTGCTAGTTCAACGTCGGCTAAAGCTCCAACGATGTGGAATTCCACACCGCGCCACGTGTCGACACCCCACTCGGGGAGCACTCGATCGAGGGTTTCCACGGCGTCCCGGGGAGATGGGAGGAGGAGGACAGACGCTGCCACCGGCGGCCTCTTGGAGAGCCGAGGAAAGATCCGCACGAGCGTGGGCACGGGTGGTTGCATGAGCCCACCTCGTCCTCCTGGGAGAAGTTCTCCACGAAGCTCCTGAGCTCCGCGAAGAACTCCGGTCGCATGCCCTCCATGTCCACCGTCACCAGAGCCACATGACTGTCCAGACGCTCCTTCCAGTGCACGAGCACGCTGCTCCAGTCGCGCATGAGGCTCTGGAACGCCTCCCGCTTCCTCTCGTTGGTGAACTGCTTGCTCTGCCGGATGATGCGCTCGCAGTCGATCACGAGCATCCCGAACCGCATCTTGTTGAAGATCTCGAGGCTCGAGATGAAGCTCACATTGGTTTCCACGGCGTCCTCCTCGAACTCGTCCAGCGACAGCCCTGGAGCGTAGTAGAAAGGGTACAGCACGTGCTCCGGGTGGATAAAAATTTCCCTCTCGAGTGGCAGGATCCCCTGCGCCGCGTCCACGCAGCTCCGATCGACCCCGAGGGCGATGAGCTGCCGGGTGGTGCTCAGCACCGGCGTGACCAAGAGCTTAAGCAAATCGCGCGTCGGTGCCCCGCCACGCGCCACGCCCTGCGCACTCACCTCCACCACGGGAAGGTGGAAAATGCTCTCCGTTAAGTCCTTCAGCAGCCCGTCGTACAGCGTGACGAAGTCCTCCAGGGGCGGATGGTACACCACCTTCTCCTCGTCCTTGTCGTGGATCAGCTGCACCTTGTTGAATGTGATGGCCGCCATGCCGGTGGCATCGTCAGTCAGGAAGCAGGACGTATAGTCGCGCAGGTCCCGGCACAGCGCCAACGACAAAGCGTCGTCCATCAGGCACTGAATGGCACGGGCGAGCCGCACGAGGGGGTCCCTTCCCTCGGGAGTCTCCAGGTCCAGCCCGTCCCGCTCCCCGGCGTCCCTGACGTAGCCCACCTCCCGATCCACCATCTGTTTAAACCGGTGCCCGCTGTCGATGTACGAATCCGTCTGCTCGCTAAGCATATGCCGGAGCTCTATCGTGCCTCGATACCCCCGCAGGAAGGGCAGATCCACCACCTCCAGGGAGGTCGCCCGCGCTTTAAGCAGCGCCTCCAGGGTCCCCTGAGAGCCTACGAGCCAGGTCGTCCCGGCCTCGGCCAGCCGCTGCTTCACGAAGGAGGACCGGAGCGTGGCGGAGTTGATCGGATGCAGCCAATTGAGGAAGTCCTCGGCGCGAGTTTCCGACGGGGTCTTTTCGCGGCCATTGTACCACATACAGGTGTCCTCGGCCGGCTCCACCGGCACCGTGGGGGGCAACGACGCGAGCACGGTCCACGCCGAGTGGTTCTCCGCCTGCTGCCCGAGGGCCTGCTCGACTTGCGAGGTCGTGGTGCGCTCCAGGAGTGTGCAGAAGGTCCCCGGCGCCGGAAGGCGGCCGAGGACCCCGGGGGTAACCTTCCAAGTCCACGCCGGCAAGTACGGCTCGCAGCGGGCGTTCGCGCCCGCCCCAAAGCTGCTCTCGCGAACTTCTGTTTCGAGATCGAGACGGCGTACGGCATCGTCACGCTCCCGGAGCTTGCTGGCGATAAGCGCAGCGTGCTCGTGCGCATTCTCGTCCTCGAAGCGGAGATTCACGCGCAGGACGTCCTTCACCATACCGGTGTACCGCGCGCCGATCGTGGTGAGGTCCGGGGAGGGAAGGAGATTCTGGCCGTCGCTCCAGCTGCACACATTGACTGACGCAGGCGGGATCCGCTCGGATTCCCATTGGATGCTGTAGCGGCACGTCTCCTCGTTGTAACCAAGAACGATGCATTCGCGCCAGACCCAGTTCGCGTCCGCATCGAAAAAACGCGACACCGCCTTCTTCGGGAAGGGCCCGGTCACCGGCGGGAGGTCGAACTGCTCCAGAGGCAGCCGGCGCCCCTGGACGTAGGGATTTGAGCTACCACCAGTGGCTATGGATATCTGCTCGGCGTCAGGCTTGCGAGGCGACGACCTCGTAGGATGTGTGGCATCCTCCGCCGGCACAGAGGGAGCCTCGCCGGCACGGTTCGCCGCGAGTGACCGCTCCCACTCCCACACCTCGCGCTGCTGCGCGGGGAGGTACAGCTTACTGGAGGGCTCGGTGGAGGGCCAAAGCCCCTCTGCGCTCGAGCGCGTGTCTTCCCACCAATAGGAACCTTCGTCTGACTGTGTCGTGGTTGGGCGAGAAACGAGGTCAACAGATTGAGCGCGTGGGGGGACGATTAAGGGGGACGAGAGGTTCCGGGTAGCGCCGGAAGTCCATAGATGGCGTTTGGGAGGAATTCGGTAGTTGTGCTCCGAGGACAGCCGTAATTGGAGGTCATTATCAGGGCTCTCGCGCGATACGTGCGCGGTGGCGGCCACGGAGGCAACTGCGGCCACCGAATCGACATGCAGCTCTTCATTCGACGTGCTTACCGCGGCCCCGACGAGGCTGAAAGGAGTTGACGTCCTTTTAAAACCATTATGGCAGAAGCGCTCCTCAGGCGTTCTGCAGGACGTTGGCGCCTCACGCCAGCGACCTTGTTGGAGACTATGAGCTTGTTGGCGGATGGCGTTCAATTCACCGTCCAAGAAGCCCCCAAATAGGTCAAGCTCGCCGCTCGACCCAAGTCTGTCGCCATACAGCGGCGTGCCCAGTCGAGAAGGGTTTGGAGATATCTCGGGCAATGATTCAACCGATGAAGGTCGCAAGCTTACATCCGGGGGAGGAGGTGTCGTATCATACACCATACCGCGCCAAACATTCAGGCTGCCATTACGTAGCGTGTGTGATATCCGTGAGGAACATGGACTGTGAGCAAGGGAACTACAAAATGTGCTAAGGGATAGTAGACCCCCTCGATTTTCGGGTCTGCCATTTCTCCTGTTCGAATCTGTAAAGTAGCTCTGACCATCCACTTGATCCGACGATGCCACTAAGCTACAGTTGCATGACCTTGACTTTCTGAACTCAAACCAGAGTATCTGGCATGGTAATCTTGCGGAACCGGCTTGAAAATTATCCCATCACTCTTGCTTGTAGGGCTAGCGAAAATTGATGTGTGTTGCTAATAAAAAATGTGATGTGAAATATGTTCCTGGCGAGCTGGGAAATCAATGCACAATGGCCTGTTTCAAAAACATTCAAAGTAAGCTCCACGTTTTGGTTTTTTGGATGCCTTCAACTTGAACTTCGAAGAAAACATTTACATTACTAGGCCAGTCGATCTAAAGAGCTCCACTAGGCCTGTGACTGTGCTGTGTGACATACCTGGTACTGACATTTGCGAAATTAATCGTCATCGTAATCATCGTCATTTTGCGATCGGACGGCACTGGCGCGACACGATTATAATAATTACGTACAGTAGAGTTTTATTACTCTGACGCTGACGATTGCAATTCTGATTTTTTTCCCTCAATTCAGAATACTCTATCGCTTCTGCCATGCCAATAACGTCGGGGTGGCGTCGCGTCGCGGCTCATGTGTCACGCGAATGCAGTGGCAATGTCATCATTATCCTATGGCCGTCGTCAGATCGAAGATTCAAAGCCTGCGGCGCAACCCTAGGTCCCCGCCCCCTTCCCCACACATTGTGGGAAGGGGGGTAAATCCCCGCCCCCTTCCCCACACATTGTGGGAAGGAGGGTAAAGGGGAGCCCCCAAATATGTACGCAGCATATTTGCGGAATCATGTTACTCATGAAAGATATCCACGATGTCGTAGCATGAGACAACTAAACAACATCTAATCATCTCACCAACCTGGTGTTAATAACACCTCAAAGACGAAGTCCCCATACTGCAAAGCTGATATTCGAAAGCTGGCACGAACATGATACTAAAACATGCGTAACTTGCGATAAACTTGTCCAAATTACCTTATATTTCGCATAAATTGGAAAGCATCGCCTAATCTTCCTATATGCATGCATTATAAAGCTACATCGCTTCGCATAATGCATGCGGGTAGTCCTAAAATTAGCAGTTTACAGAGAAATCTCTGCACTTTGCGGCGGATTTCCCGGACGAAATATGATGATCTGAGGACGTAAAGCGCATGGATATCATTCCAATACTCGTCATATGTCAATTGAACGCATTTGCTACCTCGCGGGATGTCAGATACTTGCTCGGGACGGATAGTCCTAAAGTTGACAGTTTACAGAGAAATCTCTGTAATTTGAGCGCACGTAACGGGTGGTATATGGGATGTAAGGGGCATGTGCGACATACCACTAGGTCGCAATTTGAGTCTACTAAACATAGATACTTCATATGCCATCATTCAAGGATCAAGTTATGCCTCGATACCGCATAAAAGCTGATATTCCATACTGCAAAAGGGACTTCGTCTTTGAGGTGTTAACATTTATTTTGATGATTCTAATTTGGAGTATATCACTAATGTAGTATCGAACTTAGACGACAACAGGATTAAGCTGTAGGAATATGATACATATTTGTTGGCCGCAGGCGGATACCAGCATCAGGGCTCTATATCGGTTTGATTTTTCAGTATCGATACAATCCGATATCCGAAAAACGGTATCGATAATCGGCACAATCGATAAATAATCGATTGTTTGGGCATTTACACACATTTTGTTATAACATATGGAACGCCGAAACCTAAACAATCGATAGTTTGATATTGCAATCCGATAATCGGCGATAAATACGATATATCGATAGTATCGCTTATCGGAAATATCGATATAGAGCCTTGACCAGCATATTGTCTTGAACTGCTTTGTAAGGACTACACGGTGTATATATAGTTAATAATCATGTTAGATATATAGTGCTGACTATATATTGTGGTGGTAGAACAAAGAATTCTTTCACTTAAGATAACATGAGAAGTCCGTTAGATTGAGTGAGCCTTGGCTTAAGCCGGAAACCCTAAACCTGTGACAGCCGTACTGTACGGAGTACTAGTACAGACAAAGGACTGTGACACACACGGGGTGTCACATCCGGCACACCACCCTGTACTGTATTACGGAGGAAGAGTTAGGGTGGAGCAGGCAGACTGTTAGGGAAAACAAAACACACCATCTCAAGCGGTGGAAACAAATTTCTAGTGGGGGCCCGTGTGCTCTTGGCCAGGGCGGTCCCAATGCTAGCTAGCACTACACACTGAAGGCTGCTGTGCCCGTGAGACCTGTGTCTAAGTAGTCGCTCGTCGCGACTAATCGCGGACAACCCGAAATGCGACTAATCGCGCGACTAATCGTGGCTCGGGGCCCCACGGTGTTAAGGATTTAGTCGCGACCGATGAGTTATCGCGACATCGGAGGTTCGGAGCGTCACATAACACGAATAACACAGCCGAACGAAGTGAAAGATGTATACGACAGGGACACATCAGTTCTCAACATCTCACTTCATACTTCACCGACCCGCATCATGGCAGCAGCAGCCCCGGCCAGACCTGTGCTCACACGACCCGACCGCGCTGATGACACCAAGTTCTTGTGGTGGTTTCTGAGGGTGATTGATCCGTCAGGTGCGGAGGGGTCTTCGCTGAAACCTCCAAGAACTGTCGGGACCAGTGCAGCTCCTTACTCTTGATAAGACCTTAATTGCTTACCGTAATTTTACACGATATCGATACAATTTATCATCTGAAAAGCAAGCAACATTAGTGTTATTCTATTATTCCATCTCGTCTGCTGCCTCTGTAATAGACTCTGCAATGCCTTTGCAATATACTCTGTAATAATATAATGTACTTCGTATAGGTATACGTAATTATGCACGTCGATATGGGTGATACGAATAAGTTACGGATACAGAGCTCACCGAGGAAGGATAAGCGGTGTCTAAGTATTTCTCGGGAGCGGTTAGATGCTCCCACAGTGTTAAGGTCTAAACGTTAGTCGCGACTAATCGTGAACACCCCAAAATGCGACTTATCGCGCGACTAATCGTCACCGCAAACGCGACTACTTAGACACAGCGTGAGACAGATCTAGTTGTGCTACTACAGTAAACACTCATATTTAATGAAACAGAGATCTGGCTCCAGCCAGCCAAATCACTAAAATCGTGACCCCCGCCAGCGCCAGCGTGCTAATGAATTGTTCATTAGAAGGAACGCGATTCATGAGCCAGCCAGCACCATTCGTTATTTTCCTCACGTCAGCCTTACAAACTGAAATTTTCGAGAAAACTGTGTGCTGATTTTTCGAAGTGATAAAATGGACCCAGCGAGTAGGCAACAGCTTAGAGAGCTGCACACAGACATGAAGACAGACAGACAGATATTATGGTGTACACACCATAACACCAATAATTGCCTACAGTAATGCCATGTGCAATAATTAGCCTAAAGCCATGTGCACCGCGTCAAGTTATGCCAGCGTCAATTCCTTATGTTAAGATTGCCGAAAGCATGCCAGCCAGCGAGCGCCTTCCTTATTTTGGACCTCTTCCTTATTTTTTTGGGTCCAGCCAGCCAAATCACTAAAATCGTGACCCCCCCCCAAAACGCTGGCTGATTCCTTAACGGTGAATTCCTTAATACTGAGTGTCTACTGTAGGTGATTGAAAGCAACTCTAGCCACCTTGGGAGTGGTCCACGGAGTAGAGTTCACATAAATTGCAGTTGTTGCAGTTCTCAAATTGAAAGTCCAGACTGTAGATGCCGAAGCAGTCAGAGTCCAGGAAACCAGAGTCCAGATTGAAGATGTTGTAGGAGTCAGCCGGTCCAGTGTCCAGAAGGTCGGGGTCGGTAAAGTAGTGCATTGTGCCATTCTGATAAAAAGAGTAGGGCCCGTACACCACCGACCGTGGAGCAATCTCCACACCACAAAGTGCAGTGGCGGTGACGCGTGACGGTGTCGATCATGGCGATGCTCACACACAGAAATAGAGCAGGGAGAGTTGCTGCCGTGAGGAAGGTGCCGATTGAAGGTGTCCGTACACCACCAACCCGTGGAGCGGGTGGTGGGACGGCACCATGCAAGTCCCCGTCGTCGGATTCCGTGTCGGCCACGCTAGTGGAATCATGATGCGTGGAAGAAATATACGGAGGGAGGGGGCTGAAGGAATTAGCCGACACCTCTGGGGCGGGCTCAAAGAAGCCCAACTTCACAGACATGTTGTCCATGAAAGATTGCTCGAAGGGTGGCTCGCTGTCAACGAACTGCTTCGGGTAAATCACCGCGTCCCCTTCGGCCTCGATCGCCACTTCTGGCTCATGCCCCACGACGGCATCGTCGATCACAGAGGGCGTGGCCGAGCCGAAGTGGACCATTGGGAAGTGCTGGGAGTCAGACTCAGCACCACCAGCCACCTGCTTGAGCTCACGGAGAGCGGTGCGCGCCTCATGCACGCGGGTAGCAAGGAGGGAGGGTTGGGAGGGCGTCAATCCCGCGTATACTGTGCACGGAGCCCCACGTCAATGGTCTCGGAGAACGTGAAGGGCTCCTCGTCCTGCCGAACCAAGGGATGTTCATGTTGGGCACAGAGTCGAGCAAAGGCCGTGTCGTCCTCAGTGTCGAACGCGGTCACTCTGGAAGGCGGACACGAGGCCGTCGGCGTCGTCGGCTTGCTCAATCACGCATGCGTCGCACTCGATGTCGGCGGTGGGACAATTCGCGGAGTCATGCCAAAACTCCGGAGGGCAACGGACACACCTTGCTTGGCACAAATGCCTTGGAGACGACGTGGAAGGAGACGGAGTGCATGCCGAATTGCTTGTTGTCGTTGCGGCGCCGGTGGTCTTGCGACCAATTCCCGCCCTTGGTGAGGGGCGAAGCGGCGAAGCGGTGCTTCAGTTGGCGCTGCCGCCCATGGTATTTCCCATCTTCCCGACGGTTTTGGCGGTCACGCCAGGAGGAAGGGGGAAAATGCACACCTGGCTTGCCCGTAGGCTTGCCCGTAGCCGGAGCCGGCCACCTCGTCGTCGGCTCGTCGTTCGCATTCTCGTCGGAGAGCGTAGTAAGCACTTTGTTGGCGGCGTCGATGTGAAATTGGAAGTCCTTAATCAAGGCCTTGACGTCAACGTCGGACGGTAGACCAGAGTACAGGACGTTCGACTTGTCTACGAAGGGCACGTGCTTGCGCTTGCCGGCGTTGGCATCCCAAACCTCGAGGATGTGGGCGTAGATGTCTTCGAGCTCGACCTTGGCCGACTCGACGTCGAGACGAAGCGGTGTGATGACCTTGTCGTAGAAGTCCGTGTCGAGGGAGGCCAGGAGCTGCTTCTTCGCCATCATGTCGTCCAGAGGCCCAGAAGCTCCGTTGCCAATAGCAGTAAGGCAGGCGTCGAAGTCTTGGATAAGCGGGTCGGGGTCCTTCTCAGCGTCGAAAAAAATAGAGCAAAGCTCCTCGCAATGCCCAAGAGGGCGAACAACGCGAGGGATCAATCTCTTGGTCACCTCGAGAAGAGCACGCTTGTCATCCTGAGGCGAAGCCCGTCCCGAGGCTTCAACCCAACGTCGTGCCGGCGAATTCGGAGAAGTCAACGAAGTCAAGGTCGAAAAGAGGATCGCATTGAAGATGGAGTTGACCTCCTTCGTCGCGTCTGTCAAGTCAAAAAGAGCGGCACTGGCGGGGTCCTTCTGCTCGAATGCGCGCTGTAAAGACTTCACAATGGATGTTCAGAGCGTGTTGCGGTTCGGCTCATTTCCGCGAAAGGTCTCGTCCTTGGAGCCCAACAAGGCGTCGCGAGAGATCCTCTTGATGATGTCGACGTCCCAAGTAGAATTCTGGACAGCCGCAGCGCGAGTCCGGTCCGGAGCCGTGAGGGCAACTCCCGGAGAATTTGGCGTCGGTCTGTAACGAGACCCGACGTCGCGTGAAAAAATCGTGTCTAGTCTAATACGGTTGTGAGCCCCCAAGGGAGGCGTGACGTGGGAATTTACACTCATAATGAAAATGCAGTAGGCGGGAGCGTTGGGGTAGAGGGCCGATGTCGAAGAATACGTAAAAGCGATGGTTGAGAGCCGTGAAATGCAGTGCCGGAACGGATAAATAAAGAAGCCGTAACTGTGAATTTGAAAGATCGTAACGCGGCGGCCAAGGAATCTCACGACAAAAATTGATCAGATCTCAGTCGAGTGAAATCCAACGCGGACAATACAAAATAATCCCAGATAGGCGCACGCTGCAGCGATTCCAAATTAATCCGCCCGTAAACTAGCTCTCAACCGCAACTGCGAAAATCACGACATCAAATGTGGGCCCCCAACGCCCCACCAAGCGGAGCGGCTTAGCCACTCATGAAATCAAAAGTAGTGGAAGGTGCCTGGCGCACCATAACCTGTTAGATATATAGTGCTGACTATATATTGCGGTGGTAGAACACAGAATGCTTTCACTTAAGATAACATAAGAAGTCCGTTAGATTGATGAGTGAACCTCGGCTTAAGCCGGAAACCCTAAACCTGTGACAACCGTACTGTACGGAGTACTAGTACAGACAAAGCACTGTGACACACACGGGGTGTCACATCCAGCAAATCAGTTCTAGATTGTATCATATATGTGTAATATATGGTATCACACGGACACGGTTACGGTGACGCCACGTATACAGGGCACATATCTATTTAATCCTCAGGAACGCCACGGGTTGGGGAGCGCGTAGTGAGCGCTATCAGCTCTCATAATTTTCAACATATCAACATTCCGTCAAACAGCATATTGGTTTGAACAGCTTTGTTCATAATGTTTTTATGTATATAGAAGATGTTAAATCAAATAATTGTAATATATATACAGTTTGCCATATTTATGTAACATATTCCTCAATATTCCACAGTGTCTCCGTTGCTGCCCACCTTACGCCTGCATTCGCATTTTTTAGTAGTGCTGCAATGGCCCCGACATGTGGCTTAGCATGCTTCCCGAGTTTCACCAGTGTTCTTAATGTTGTCCATCTCACGCCTGGATTCGTATGTTCTAGTTGTATTATGATGGCCTTTACATGTGGTGCTGCATGCTTCCCGAGCTCCCCCAGTGCCATCAATGCGAAATTTGTATCGTTTGACGTTTGTTGTCAAGCTTCTTGCGCAAATGCATACTGATTTTCCCATTTTCCTTGCGTTTCAACATTGAAACCTCATCAATTAACAACAAACCTATCTTCAAGTCATCATTAACTGAAACATTTGATGTATTTTATAAGAGCTGCGCAAGCTTGTGAATCGTGCAGCCTCCAATGAGGCATGCGGCTGAACCAATGGTAGCTGTTTTGTGTAACACATCCAACATCCCCCAGGAATGAGCAAAGGCTGGTACGGCCTTGATAACTTCTGACTTTCCAGATCCCGATTCACCTCCAAAATGCATGAACAACTGCTCACGTAGTACAGTTCCCACCCATAAGATGTGCAGTGATACGATCAACGACCGGGGATGTTATAACAGTCTCATGCTCGATGTGACGCACAAGTGGAACACACAGCATGACAAAAGCATAGTGTTGTTTTCTGTTCAAGTTGAAATGCGTTGAGATGGTTTGTACGCTTGCGAATAGTGGTATTTCTGGAATGTGGCAATCGGCATCACAGTGTGCATCCCAGTCGTTGTCACCTGCAACGGGCCTGGTATAGTCACCATGGAAAATTCCTTCAAATTCCGTGACAGTGGGAGAACGATGATTCATGATGTGAAAATCCAGTACATCGTTGCCAGCCAACGATGCATCATCCTTACTGACCTCTGGTACAACTTCGGATTTTGATGTCTTCCATTGATTCCATGCATGTGCTGCTTGGTGCGCCTCTGGTACTTGCGAACATTGTTGATACATGTCTGGAAACGTCACATGTGATGACAGCTGAAATGATGACAACGGCATTTGCGATGGAAAGCAATCCAAAATATGTTGCGCATGCGTGTTATGCAGCAGCTGGTGGGGCTTGGCCTGCTGAGATTGACATTCCCATCCACACACCATGCAAGTCACTAAGCCATTCCCATTCACACATCATACTAGTCACTATACCATTCCCATCCACGCGACACGCTAGTCACTAAGCCATTCCCCGATAGGCTCTACAACCCATATCATGTGTGGCATTATTTCAGGGACGCTTCAATCCACGCACTGATGACTACACCACAACAATAATTTGAAATGCCTATCAAAATAAGTTGTGGACGCTTCAATCCACACACTGATGACTACACCATTGGCTGAGTATGGTTTTGAAGCAAAGAATCGGCAATGCTCACCTGATGGTACAGCTGTATGAAGTGCGTGCAGATCAATAACGGGCGCTGATGAACCCGATGCAACTGCATCTGTCAATTCCACAACAAGTACACAACCTTTAATCAACTGAAAAATCTAAAGGATGTCATGAATGGTATTTGCTGGATTTGACACTGTGACACCCGAAACTGTCACATGTCACTTCCTATAGTAGGCTGGGTGACCGTCACCAGTAGACGGGAAACACCCGTTAGGTATTTATGTTATCTCTCATTTTATCAAGTACACTTTAACATTCTGTTATCGTAACCCTCAACTCAGGGTTTATCTCTCCAACTAGATATATATTACAGCCGGACTATATATCCGACAGGTTTGGCCCCACTTACGCTTTATTTAGCCACTGCGGGATTGCCACTATGAGTGGCTAAACTCGGACGCCTGGGATGGAGTGAGGCGCTCCGCGCGTGAGAGTGCCGGCAGTGACGGGTATGGCCTAAATTTTGTGGGTTGATTTACGGCACGCCGCAGCGCTTGGAGAGGATTTTCTTACGGATTTAACGTTGGACTGGTTTGCGTTTTCTGGTTGGGTCCCACACCGTTGCGTATCGGCCGCCTACCCCACACGACTTCCCGGAATTATTTGATCTCTCACGGTCACTGTATCGGGGGAACTGGTCGCAGTCGCAGGGGAGGAAGCGCGTTGCCTTTCACAAAGGCAGCGGCGACTTCATCCCGTTTTATTTGCCAAAACTCGACATGCAAGAAGGAAGTGGCACGCCACTGGCACCGCGACTACCCGAATGGCGGCAAGCACGGCGCTGGGGGAAGCTTCCACAGCTTCTCCCTCGGTGACATCGAGAACGACTTGCTGGCGGAGCAGTTTCAGACGGCCATGGACGAGCACGACGGCGCGCGGTTCGATGCACTCTGCCTTCTGGCGGGAGGCAGGCCGGAGATGCTCGACGGCGTTTCGGCATGTGCCTTCGGGCTCGAGCCGGTCCGGGAGGACGGTGCGTTGCAGGATTTCCTTCCCTACTGCCAGCCTGTCACTCATATGGGGGGCTTCACGGTAGGTGGTGTTGCGAGCGGGATCTCGGCTGCCGCTTGCACACATGTCCGGGAGGATCCACCGCCCCACCGCCGGCGGCAATCACGCATGTTTACCCAGACGAGTCAGAGGCGTCCGACGACGGTGTCATGATGCCGGTGGACCCCATGCACGCGCACGAGCCCGACCTCTGCTTTGCGGACAAGATCGCGCAGATGGGGGGACTCTCGATCACGGCTGAGGGGGAGGACTTGGCGATGCGGTACATGCACGCCGAGTCGGAGGCTGGCTCTTACGACGGCGATGTGGACGAGTCTGCTGCTGGGTATGACCCGGCTGACAGTGAGGGTGCGGTTCAGCAGCCTCCAGCACCTCGCAGGGATGCGGTACACCGCCTTGGGGGTTTGGCCGCTCTTCGGCAATTGTTGTGATGGTGTGTGCACTCTTTTGTGTTTGCGCCACCGCGGCGCCACTCTCAGCTGCGACTCTTGGCGAGGCATGCGCACCGGGCCACACCGGCCTGGAGGTCGGTGGTGCTGCTGAGGCAACCGCAAGCACGTCTACATTAACTTTTGCGGCTTTGACAATCATGCTGCGAGGCCGGCTTGGGCACTGCGGCACCGGCTGCTATTCCACCGCGCAGGCACGGCCGACACCGTGCTCGGCAGGGGCTTCATAATGCGAACATTGGGCTTTATGTCCCGGTACACCCGCCCCCTCCACCGCTGCACTGGGATGCTCCACCGTCACCGGATTATTCACCGGGACCTACTACAGACGAGGAGGAGGGGGAAGGTCCCTCGCACGGCGATCAAGACTTTTCAGATTTCTTCTGTGACTCCACGAATGATTCAATCACGGCATCGGCAACTTCAATTTGCGGCACTATGACTGTGCTGCGGGCTGGCACGGCAGTGCAGCCGACAACTAGTGGCTAGGAAGTTCATCATGCCGCTCCTGCGCAGTAAATTTGACCGTAGCTGTATGTGCAGAGGGGTCCGTTGACGGACCGGTTTCAGATTTTCAACTCTTCACTGGGAACAGCCCTGCCAGAAAGGACAGGCCTTCCCCTAGAACTCTGTTTCCACCGCTCTAGATGGTGTTTGTTCAAGGGTTACAACTTCGGCTGCCCGGTCACCACACTAGGTGGTGTGCTGGAATAGTCACACCGCCTGATTATGTGACTCTTCCCGTAGTAGTGTTTGTGACTGTCACCCGAACCAGAACCCTAACTGTTTATGCCCATATAACGGGTTAACTTATCAACTTTAATACATTCTGAGAAAACTATCACTGAGTGAATATATCCCGGGTCTTAGGGGTATATCCCACACATGAGTAGATCAACATGAAGATCGAAGATGGGAACGACGAACGTTTACGTGACGACAGCGACATCGACATCGACAATTCGACATCTGTGTCTACAAAATGAAAATCCCACGTGTATAATGAGCAGTTCATGGTTTAAACCACGAAATGGAAACCGTGGTTTAAACCAAGGCGTCATCACTGCGTTTCGCGGACACGATGGAAAGAATTTTCGATCGGACGCTTCGGTTCGGTTTTTTTATCGTAAGACCCGAAATTTCGTGGTTGAGACTGTGGTTGAGTTCAACCACGGTCTCACTCGACCATGGTCGAATTTCGTGGTTGAGTTCGACAAACCTTGGTCAGCGAAGGAATATTTTGTACACGTCTGCGACAGCGTGTGATCCGACGTGTCTCGTTACGTGAGACACTTTTGGACCGTGGTTGAACTCAACCACGAACATCTCGACCACGCGGGGGG
>LGRX02026594.1:33706-54573 GCA_001247695.2 Cymbomonas tetramitiformis | reverse complement strand
AGGTCGTGCTGGCTTGTCAATTCAGTCGGAAGGTAGTGTGACTCCAACGAAGCAACGGATGCACTAGGACACAGGGAAAACACAAATAAACACTAATAAATCGTTAGTCTTAATCAAAACATTTGTATTCAAATGATTCATCTACATATATACAGGTTGTATTTCTTTTCAGCAAAGCTGTATTTTATCTTCAGCATTCATAAAATGCCATCTGCAGTGCCTTCTACCATGTGCTGTGTAAAAGATTTACGTTGCAATGTCACAAAATAGTGATCTGTATATCTTTAATGGCATCTACTCTCATCTCATTTCATCAACGAAGACGCTTGATGAAATTCACCATGGGGTCGTAATCACCCGCACAGCCCATGCACACCTCACCCACTGCTGCGCACGTCCAGCTACTGCCTACTGACCCACGCGTCAGAGAACACATCACAATTGCTCGCTTGCGATTCGCATCCGGAGTTTTCTCGAAGTTGTACTGGCAGAGCTCCATGCCTTCCTCTTCACTGAGGGAGACATAAGGAAGGCGGAATTCTGCAAGCGTGGCCCCACTCCACCCCGACATTGTGAAATACAATGCTTTCACGGTTTTTGGCAGAGCACTCAGATCTACGTGGATGGTGTGCGTGCCCTTGCCATCCTCGATGATATCTCCGGAGTGCCGGATGGATTGCCACGACAGACTTGCATAATCCACGTTGGCAATAAAGTTGCCTTGCCAATCAAAAACCAGGCATGATGCATCGAGGAACTTGGTACCACTTCCTGTCCACTGCCAGTGCTCTTGCATCACCACGCGCTTTAGGTTTGGAGGTGCCGTGAAGGACTGCCCCTTGAGCAGGATCTTGGACACGCCGCTGCTGTGCACCCGTGAGAAGTCCATATTCCGGCGGTGGTAGCCCTTCTTCAGAGAGCGGTCCCAGGAGTGGCGCAGCAGCGAGGTGAGGTGCGCTGGCGAGGGAACCTGAAGCCCAACAATGCTGAAGAAGGCAGGGAAGGTATCCACCGTGATCACGGCCTTCACATAGGCCTGCACACAGCCAGAGCCACGCTCTCGTCATTTGGAATCATGGTACCAGATATCCGTGGCTGCTGCGTCATTGATTCACAGTAGGCCCGATCCGACGATGCACAGGCCTGCAGTGCGTATTTTGGATACACTTTTGCTTGGCGCAAATATGAGGAGGATGTCTTGACATGCTCAATCAAGTGCGTGGCGCCGGCGCGAATATGAGGAGGGTGTCTTGACATGCTCAATCAAGTGCGTGGCGCCGGCGCGAATATGAGGAGGGTGTCTTGACATGCTCAAATCAAGTGTGTGGGGCCGGCGCAAATATGAGGAGGGTGTCTTGACATGCTCAATCAAGTGCGTGGCGCCGGCGCAACTGCCTTCGTGTGGGCACCCGAGCGGCTTGATATGCCGGGAGGCGCTCGCGAAGGATGCAGCTTAGCGCATGATGGCAGGCAGCGGCTTGTGTGCACCGCTGAAAAAGTTGGCGACTGTGGCAGTACCGGCGAGATGACACACCTGGAACTGGCGCTTCAGGGCAAGCGACGGGCGGCCGTAGAGGATGTCGTGCGCCTCGGCAGATTGGGGACAAGCCACAAGGCGCAGGAACCCGACGTGAAACATGACGAGACGCAAGGACACCTTGGAGGCCTGGAAGGCGCCCTGGAGCAGCTTCATGTCCGCGTCAGTATTCTGGGGACTCTGCAACTCCGCCATCATCCCCACCCACAGCCTCATCGCCACGGCCCTCACTGCAAGTCAACCGCACCAGGCAGTTCACATCGGCGCAAATTGTCACCAATGACTGCCAGCGCTATCGAAGAGGGCTGACATTTGCGGGCGTGCCTCCTGCATAGGCCCTACCTCCCTAAGGAATGGGGCAGAGGGCACGCGACTCTCCACGGGTGCAAGGGAGCAGGAGATGCACCTTACGCAAGCATTGTGCAAGCTCTGGGTCGTGCTTGCAAATCCACAGAATCTGACGGTCGAGGATCTCCCCAATCAGAGAGCGCGCCACCGCAAGCCAAGCAGCGTGGCCGTCCGCAGGGCCCTGGCTGTCCACCCCGATCAGAGGCATCCAGTCCCCGAGGGAGGGGCACTCTGCCTTCTCCCGCATCTCCGGCTTCGTGTTGAAGTGCACCACCCGGCGCCGCACCTCGTTCCCAAGGCCATAGTGCTCAATAGCCCCCAGCAGCAGGCGGTGCACCATGCAGTAGCTGCGCCCACACCCATGTCACACACACACATAAACTGAGGACCGAGAGCCTAAATACCACACTAAAGCAAACCGCAACAAGAGATTGCGGTGCAACAAGCAGAGCACCGCACGTCAAACTCCGAACATCCAAGCAAGTGACGCGGCCATGTGACACACGCAAAGGAACCAGTACGAGGCACTCCAACCAAAGTCAGCCGACCAGCCCAGTGGATGCAAGAGCAAGTGCAGGATCAGAGCATCGATGGATCACCAGTCGAGGGCTTTCTCGGAGGCGGAGACGCCCTGGTCCACAAGCAGCACCACCGCGGTGTTGAGCACGCGTGAGATCACGTCCAGCAGCATGGTGGGGCGGAAGCTGGCGCCTTGGTCGGGGGCGGCCAGATGGGCCACGGTGCGCTCCAGGTGGCGGCGGCCGCTGGCAAAGTGGTCCTGGGTGAGGAACAGGGGCAGCAGCTGCTGGAACGTCTCGTTGTGCACATCGCGGCGCACCCCGGCATTGCGAAACGCTCCCAAAGAGAGCAATTCGGGACAAGCCTCGATGTAGTCCGCCGTCTTCTTCACCGGGTTCACAGTGTACCGCACGGGGAATCCCAGCACGTCCTCCTCGTGCGTGTTCTGTCACCATCTATCCCCCGTGCTCTTGTTATTCAACCAATTTTGCAAACCCTTCAGCCTGACATTGACACTCTGGAGACCCTCTTTTGACTGACCCCCTCCCCGAGAACAATGGACAGCTTGGTGGCTCAAATGACCGCACTCCACGGGGTTGGACTGGGGGGCACCTTTGTGTGGAAGCAGCGCAGCTCATCCACAATGTTGTTATGCTCCAACAGGAAGGCGTGCTTCCAGTGCTTCAGAGAGGCGCCCCCCACGAAGCTGCATGGGTACATGCGCTCCAGGAGGCTCTTCCACACCAGCCCGTCCTCGCACGCCGCCCGCAGCCCGCGGCAGGTGCTTGCGAGCGCCCCGAGCTCCGGCAAGTCCAGCAGGCTCAGCACCCCGTGGAGGCTCTCCTGATCGAGGCCCGCGAAGGTCCCAGTCGCCGCCACCTGCTCCTGAAATGGTAACCCCTCCCCCATCTCCCATACACCAGCCCCCCTCAAAGCAGGAGGTGAGTTGCATCCGCTTTTGACGCCCCTGCACATGTGTGGCTTATCTTTGGACCGATACCTTTGGCAACAAAACCCCGATTCACCAAATTTCCGGCTGCGTTTTGTACCTGAGCGAGTGTGTGCGCTTTGTGCGTGTGTGTCAGCTCCCTCTCTGCGGGGGTACCTTCCAACAGGCCTACAAGTCTCTGACACCCCTGATGCTACAAGTGCGGGGGAGGGTGGAGGGGTGGAGATCATCACGCGCATACCGCTGTGATGCCGCTTGACGCAGTTTCTGTTGGCAGGGGGCCGGGCGCGTCGGACATGGCCTCGTGGGACTGGTACAGCCGCCCGATGAGCTCTTTGTGGCTCAGCTGGGTCACATCCACGGACGCGTGCGTCACATCCCTGCAATCCCAGTTGTCCAGACCAGGCCATCATCACACGCGAAAAGGTGCCATGCGCAGATGGCATTGCCATGAAAGGTGTGAGCAGAGGATATCCTGCGCACCTGATGTTCTGTGGCTCTGTGGCTTGCTGGATCTGTGGCTCATCCAACGATGCACCTCCTGCCGGTTTCTTCGAATGGACGGCCTGCCACGTGTCCGGCTGCGGCTCGGCAGTGGGCTTCGAGGGCCCCGGCTGCGGTGACACCGAGGCTACCACTGCTTGCTTGGCGGTGGTCGCTGCCAGCTGGCGCTTCTTGGAACGCGCCAGCCGCTTCTTTGCGCCCTTCTGCGACGACACCGGGGTGGCGGAGGGTGCAGTAGCTGCGGCGCCCGGTGCCAGAGAGGTACCGAGTTTGCCCGGCGCTGGGAGCGTTGAGGACGAGGCCGGAAGATCGGTGGTGACTGCTTCCTCAGCCTCCAGCACAGCAAAATGATTGCCAACGCTGACTGACACCGGCACCGGTTCTGGAGGGGGGGGCACCTCAGAGTAGCCGGGCCCCTTCTTGCCGTGCTTGTGCTGCACAGTGGTCCATTCCAACCCGGCACCCTCGCCAAATGCGGCGACGGCCGCAGGAAGCAGAGAAACTGCCCCAGCAGCAGGGGCAGGAGACACCGCAGCAGCGGTGGTGGCGGCGGCGGCGGGTTTGGGGAGGCCAGCAGGAGGCTGCTGCTTTTGTCTGGGCTTGGTCGCAACGGGGTTGCACAAGTAGACTTTCTTCCGTCGAGGGGGCATGCTGTTGAGGGAGCACAGCTTTGGGTGAACGCCGCCTGCGCCCTGTTGGGTCAGATCACGTCGAGTCAGCAAGAGCCGAGAGCAGGCCGGCGAAGGCTTGTGGTGGCGCGCTCAGCATATCTAGTCCATGTCGCAGGAGCTGATAGGAGGGTGGGCTAGGTGCAGCCAAGACGTGGTGCAATCTGAAGCTTCTCGCCGCATCTTCGCACGATCGAAGAAACTTGCAAAAGCGCCACTTCTGCTGGTCGACTGTTCGAGGGAAGTGGCTGCACGGCAACCAACGAGTTGAAGCAGCAGGAGAGCGTAAGGATGAGGGCAAGGTGGAGGAATAGCTATCTGGCACACGAAATAGCGTGGGCGCAGAAGAAAGCAGCAACACCGCGACACTGACGCACCTCGTGGCCGCAACTGCACTTGACTGTGCGCGCGCGTTCGATCGCCGACTCTGTGCTGATGACGGAAGTGTTGTACTGAAGGTCTTCTTGGAGAAGGAACGCTGAACATACAAAGCAGGCCACAGGGTCAGCCCTCCTTCCCAGCTCCAACAACGCCATCAAAACAGAGGACCGTGAATATGCCTCGCCAAAGGATATGCACATGCGTGTGTGTCGACGCGCATGATAGCTCACACAGCATGCCCATACATAGACTCGGGCAGCTGTTTGATGGTGAGGCACGACAGCCAGTCCGACCATCACACGTCAGGACCCCATCCGCGCACGCGCGCATAACACACGTGCGTAAAGAGACGTGCTGCAGCGTGCAGCACAACACCTCAGCCACGACCACTGCAAGCAGCATAAAGCTTTGGGGTCGCATGCCACACTTCTTACCTTGCAGCTGGACGAGGATGCTCAGGACGGTGTAGCAGCTCGTCCAGCCCTTAAAGCTCGGGATGCAGTCCCAAAGCGCCAGAGTCCATCGCGCGGGGCCAGGGCCGTCACTAAGAGCGCGACGGACGTTCGGGTGGGGCACTGGTGACATCAGGTGTATCGCTGGCTGCACGTCGGGGTAGGTATTCTGGAAGGTGAGCGAGAAGTGAATGACCACGCCCTCGAGGGCGCCTTCCGAGCCGCGCACATTACCGTGCCAGCAGAAGAGGTTGTCCTGCAAGGGTGCCGCCACCACGTTCTTCACGGGGTTCTCTAGTACCTGCGGAACGTTTGTGCCAGGGATATCAGCACGTGCACGAAAGACCATCTCGTTGATAAGTGTGGTAGGGAACCACGCTGCCTTCATGTGTTCTTGTTGGACCAAGCGCAGTTTGAATTAGGTCGACGGCATCCGGATACAGCGAGGTTGTCGCGCTCTATCTCAAGACAGACGTAGTGGCCAAATCAGACGTGCGATAGAAGCGCACAAATCGTATGTGAGAGAACTGCTGCGGGTAAGAACAGCAGCACGCACCTCTTGCAGATCTTTGAGTATTCTTTTCAAAGCAACGACGTCTTTTGCCATGGTCTTCTCGTTAGCACCTTCGCTAGATAAGAATCGTTGAAGGTCTTTCAACCGGGTAACTTCGGGGGACGGGGGAAAGGGGATAAGGGAGCCAAAGGCACAAGGAGCTGGAGCTGGCGCGGGGGTTAAGGCGAGTCGTGCTCAACAACGATAATGCAGTCCTTGAAGCACTCGGCTTACTCCTAAGCCCCCGTTGTCGCCTTAAACAAACGTTAGCTCTTTATACGTTAGTCCGCTGTGGTGTCTTGGTGTGTGTGTGTGCTCAAGTGGCGGTGCATGAGTACGTAGACAGGCATATATCCCCCTTGAAATTGTATGCAGAACGCAATGCACACTTCTGCTGCACCTATGTTCAGCTTCTCGTCAGTTGGAAATGTGCAACAGGCTCAGGTCAGTTGGAAACGTGCAGCAAAGAGGAAAAAACGTCGATATCGCGTGATTGCGCTTCGATATCGACCCTGGACAAAAGCTTATCGTCAAGGCCGCTTCGAGCGTTTATACATACATAACGCCCATTTCGAGTAACCAAGTATAGTATTATTTATACACATTTTTTCACTGTCATGAAGGGTGAAACCACAGAAAAATCGACAATTTTTCTACATCGACGGCTCCCTTCAGAAGTTTTCAGATTTTTGGCAAACATCGACGTATGATATTTCTCCATTCGACCGACGTCAACTGCCTACAGTGTTTACAGTCCATAGACAACTCGAATACCATGATGGTAGAACAGTAGCAAACTCTTGTTGCCAATTAGAAATATCAAGTTGTTGGGGGTTGTGATCCCCCATGATTTTCCCGTAGAATATTGTCAAGATTATTTATTTTTGAAGCAATCTGACCGTGGATTCTAACAAAGTGGGTCGTAAAGATGAACTTTAATACCTCATACACCGATATTCAAATTATACGCAACAATATCCAGGTTTCTTTCTTTTCCGGTTGCATTCTAGCATTTAACGAGGTATCGCACATCCAACCGTGACACCAACAAACGTGACCGTTTCGCCAGACTTCTGATAGTTTTTTGTTGCAATTCTATGGAATGTCTGAATTCAGGGCTTAGACACGTTGCTTATCACAACGTGTGGGGTATGTAGATACGTTCCCCCCCAAAATTTTGCAGTATGCGTTTACTGGTAGAGGTTACTGATGGTTTATCGACTCTTTCCGGAAGTTGCCCGACTGAAGCCGGGGTTTAAAAGCTCTGCCTTGATTTGGGACCATCTCCAAAGATTCGGAGCACGATCGCAAGCGACTATACCTAAGATTACGAATCATTGACTCCTACGCTTCATCGACTTTGAGCGAAGCTTAAGTGTCATAATCGCTGTCTGCAAAACTTATCGGTGCGTTTAAGCTCTCCCTTCTGTCACTCCTTTGTACGGCATTCAACTCTCAAAGAAAAAAATATGAGTAAGATGAGTTTTTGGGATGCGTGCTATCCCAAAAGGCTTTTGGGGTGCCTGTTATCCCAAAAGGCCATATGATAGTTCGTCATAAGTTCCTTTCGCCGAAACTGTGCACAGCTTCTTCATTTGCCGTCACCGTCGTTGAGGACACGTAAGTGAGTCGAATAATTATGATTTCGGCCCCATTGAGCTAGTGTGCGCAGTCACTCATCTCTGTGCACAGTGCTCCGCAACACAGTCCAGCCAGAGGAGACCCGGAAAAAACTCGGTGTTCGAAGTGATACAGAGGGGCTTACTTTGATGGGCTTACTGTTTCTGTTTTGCCTTTTCCCCGATTAGCGTCCTCAACCAACAAGCAAGCAGATTAAGAGAAGTGAGGAAACTCGCCAGCTTTGTGCCGTGATTTAGACTTAAATCTTGCAGTTCTGTAGCGTCTAGCTTGCTTGGAGTTCTTAAACCCTAAGAATATGATGGCTTTCGGTCTGGTCGTGCAGCTCTGCATCTTCTTTTCGAAGAAGATCAGCAGAGTCGCATCGCCCTTCACCTTAACGCGCAACATACCCGAAGGAAATCGAATCTGATGAAGACTGGAGCAAAAGCGTGCGCAATACCTGTCTGCCGCTGAAGAAACGGTACTTGCCCACACGAAGGAAAGCTGGCAACAGGTGAAACACTCTGAAAACACTGCACTCCTCCTCGAAGGGCCTTCGGTTTCCCTGCCATATTTTCAGCTTTGGAAAGTCTTTATTTGCTCCTTGGAACAGCCACTCATCTCATCTCATATTTCCAACTTCGGAAAATCTCTTTCTGGTCATCGTAACGCCTTCTGCTTGCTTTTCTCAAACGTTACGAATGTTTTTCACGTTTTCGCCTTTCCTTTCTAAGTTAATGATAGCATCCTTAGAGGCTGCTTCCCTGATAAGTGTCTGTATGCTCTATCCTAAAGGGAGGCAATATTTTATCCAGAGACTCGAAAGGTTCTCTCTGGTGTATTCGGTTTGGATTCGACGACCGCTAGAATAATTATCACACTCGTTGCAACTCTGTACAAAGTGTTTCGCTCTCACGAGTGAAAACTTTTTTGGGCACAGGATCTCACCCGATGACCGTAGATCGAGTCAGTGCAATGTCGAGGAGTTGGAAAAGTACGATTATATTAACAATTCTACTTAGCTTTACAAGTTATGGCTCCCCTTCATCTTCACCCTTTTTATTTCATCGCCGACCACTTTCCGACACTAGCAGCCCCTCGTTCCTCAGTGGTACATCCGCAACCTCAACGCCATCAACCTTCCCCACTGCTCACCCTACTGCCACCTCTGCCACCACTACTGCTTTCCCCACCGCCAGTCTGTCTACTATCTCCACCGCTCCGACTTCCACCACTATTCTCCCGAGCAATAACTTGTCCACCTTCTCCACTGCTTCCACCACTATCACTCCTTCCTCCACCCATCATCCGTCTACCTTCCCTACTGCTTACCCTACCGCTAGTTCTGTCCCCACCGCTAACCCGTCCACCTCCCCAACTGCTTCCCCCACTAGCACCGCTTCGCCCACCTCCGCCCTCCCCACCGTGGCCCCCACTTCTTCACCCATCACAGAACCTCTATCAGAGAATTCTTCACCACGGCTCATCACATCCATTATATCTTTCGCAGAACTAGACATATCCTACTTCTCGGAGAGCGAATCCAACATCGCTTTCCGCCAGGCTTTCAAAGAACAAGTTGCGCAGGCCGCTGAAGTCGAGACGACCCTCGTTGAAATTGAAGAAATTTACAGCGGCAGCGTTTCGGTGGACTCCACCGTTTACTCCTCCTGTGCATCTGACGATACATCCTGTTGGGATACCTGGGGCTCGTTCAAACAGCAGCTTTCGGAGGATCCTGGCAGCATTTTTTCTGGCTCATTATCAACATATGGCAATATAACGTCCTCAAACGTTGAAGAATCCGCTTTGCCGAGCCCTCCTCTTCGCTTGCCTCCGCCCCCTGTGCCGGAAACAGATGTCGGGGAAGTTTTCTCTCCTGGGAACGTAGTCAAGATGGTTTTTCTGCTCATAGGGATAATGCTCGCGTTGGCACTCACAAGGTACTGCTTCACAACACACAGTGTCGAGCAGCTAAACGTCCTGGTAGGGGCTGATCCTATGGTGACAGAGACAGCTGACAGATCTTCTTTCGCGAGATTTTCAATAGATCCGCAACAGCAGTCGTTGCCGGCTCCAGAACTAGCACTATGTGACGTTTCCCAAGGTAAGAAGCAGCGGCGGTCCACTTATTCCGGTACCCTTAACCCGCTCATGTCTTTTGAGGAGGGTTCGCAATACGCTTCTGAATGTGAAGAGGCCCGCTCAAGCAGAACCAATATTCACAGGATGAATTCCCTTGCCATGTCACTTGAAGCTCGTGATGATTTTAGACAAGATTCTTTCTTATCAGACTATTCCACGACCAGCTAGCGCTCTCTGTGGATTCTAATGCTGGGCAACAGAGAAGTTAACCTGTTCGGAAAAATTATTCTGAAGGACGAGAAGCCTGGGAAAGAACCTGGCCTGCAAGGTTGCTTTATTTATATGGGGTAGTGCGCAGAGCTATGGCTGCAACAAGGCCTGAGGGTGGTCTTCCTTGTGCTATTTTACCAGTGGGTGCGGAGCAGGCAAACCCCTGCACATACCTGGTGTAACCACGGTTGCCTTCACCTTGAAGTAGAGAGGACCTGCACTGCGGCACTGGATAATAGTGTATACTGCATCTTGTTTTTCAACTGCGAAAAGAAAAAGAAAAAGAAAAAACCACGCCCGTCGGGCGTATGAGTAAATTAATTTCCCCGGCCCTACTCTGGGCCGGATTCAAATGCGATATTTGTCATTCAATATTTCTTTGTAATATTTCAAGTTGCTACCATAGGCAAATTGCACCACCTTGATCACTATTGCAGGCAAAAGATTCATCTTGATTCCAGTGCTTCACCAGAGCAAGCCCACTGAGCAACTCTGTCGGATGAGTTGATCAGTGTGTGGAGGATATCTGGACTCTCAGGGGCTGTAGGTATTTGCGATTCGTTTCTTGAGCGTTTCTTGTTTCCTCTTGGAGGACGGCAGGGGCACCGGATGGTAAAGGCCGACAGAATGGGAGGATCGATATACCCTGCTATAATCCGCTTCTTCCTCCTTTCAGTTTTCTTCAGTGTTGCACGATTCGTGATACGCGTGCCAATTGTCTCGGATTGCAAAAGTATGACTGGTCGTCTCAAGCCATTTAGCGCTCATTGCTATGCACTCATTAGCGGCTAATGAAGTAAAACATCTATGTATATCATCGGACGGACTTTTTCCTTTTGGGTTTCGGGTCGAATAACATTTACGTAAACATGGAAAGTGCAATATCCAATAGCACACGCACAGAAGTTAAAAACACCCCCGTCCAATGAGAATTTGGGGAGTTTCGATAATAAATGAGTATAAAGGGATCGTCGAGCACTACACGATAGGCGGCTTACTTTTTTGATTTGGGTAATATATGAAAACCTCCGACAAATCCATTGTCTGATGGCGTTTTTATAAACAAAAGGGAGCTCCGTGAGTGAGTAAGTTGGTAACGGGGGTCGCCCGCACGCACCCCCACGCTGCCCTCGCCCACTTTCGCTCGGATTTCGCCCGAATTCAAGGACTACCCACTACGAGAGGGTTCGGTATGGTAGGAGGCGCTTCGACATGTGGACGAGCGATGAACTTGAAAAAGCGATTTTCAGAACCCCAACTAAGTGTAAGCGGAACTCATGTCGTTCATATTTAAGACCGCCACCGTCAGTTAAGACGAATTCGCTCGATGGCTCAAGATGCACAGATGCATAAAAATGCGATAGCATGAAGTGTTGGATCCCAATCCGGACGAAAATCAGTAGGAGAGGGATCAGGGAGTCGTGACAAATCGAGAATGCTGACTCATTAAGCTCGACTTTCGATGCAGATATAGCAGTTTAAGTATATGGGACATTGGACAGTTGTCCAAGTGAAGGATTGTTCAGTCAGATGTGCAAACATGCAATCGTCGCGTCGTTCATGAGAGAGAGAGAGTGACAAGTGAACAACAACGTTTGAGCAGTGAATCGCCTACGCGAGATCTTCATTGTCTTCATCGATGTTTCAATTATCCACCTCATCAATAGGCGACATGCTATCGTCCAACATCGGAATGCTATTTCTTTCGAAATGCATTTCTGATTTTGTACGTTTCTCGCTAAAAAATATGTCCATCATCTAAGGATTTTCAATTCACAATAAGTCCGGGTAAGCATAAAGTTATTGGCGATGTGTAATTATGGAGTCTAATGACGAACCGAAGAGAAGGTTGAGTTCGCGAATCCGCTATAAGCGGTGGTTTGCACGTGTTGACTGGTTACCGCTTCCATTCTCAAGTCAAGCATGATATTCAGAGTGTGTATCCCACAATGTGCCAGGAGAAACAGAGTAGAGTACAATCATGTCATTATAGGCGCGTCAGCAATTTCAGCATGTGCTCAGGAGTTGTGAACAACAGTCGGTGACAGTGATTCGTGAAAGTGGAATCGCACTTTCGTGAATCAACGCACCATTTTGCTGAGCGCGCAAAGTGCACGCGTATTCACCAAAGCGTACCTGGTCGATGCGAATCGCCGATTTTCATAAGACGAGCTGCGCCTTCTTGCCGCGGTGGAGAGTTCTCCAATGATACACTTGTTGAATATTCGGACCGGCTGGGTATACGTTGGGCGTAACACCGATCTGCGCACAAAGTCGATTTGGTGATTCGTGAAGGTATCTCTCCACGTTCTCGAACCGAAGTAATTGATAGCGAGTGGCGTATAGCTGTTTGAGCTGGGCCGCCGAACACGAAGGTCGTAGAAGACGGCGAGTGCCATGTATAATCCGCATTCCTCAACTGTCTGTCACAGTGACTCTGCTCCAAGGTTGTGACAGAGGTGTGTGCCAGAGATCGTCGTCCAGGGTATTACCCCGTCTTGTCGAAGTCAGTGCTGCGTTGAAGTCAGCGATGCCGCTGGTGGAATCGACGTGGGCCAAGAAGCGGACGCCAAGGAGGTCCGAGGTCCCCCAGAGTCCAGCAACCTGCGCCCAATGTAGGAGTCTCCACTCTTGCTTTTCTCTTCTTTACGGTTTCGGACTTATTCTATCTACACTTATTAAACGACCGCACGAGGTATGGTTACGATTGGTCAACTATCGGACTTCGGTTTCGTAAATCCTTCTAGTTATGCTTTTGCTTTCAGTGCATGCTTTCAATACACAATATACAGCAGTTACGGCTCTTTACTTTTTATGTTACAATTCTCAGTTCAGTTCTCATTTCCGAAACGGGTTACACTTAGAGTTCTTATACATTCAGGAACTCTTTCCATAACTCAACTGTACTGAGTACTCCGTACAACAGGCTAGGCACCTCACATCAACATCATTCTGATCAGTCCTACTGTACTCCGTACTGAGTACTCTTGCGTTTTATACTTAGCCGTTTTTCTTGCTCTTGTGCTTGCCTCCTAGCACAACTCCCCCCCCCCTAGGGAAGGTCACGTCCACGCTGACCACGTCGGACCAGTAAAGTTTTTATACAGATCTTCTACTGTTGCTCTGAATGATTATACAGGTCTCAGCCGCCTGTTGTCTGGGATGACATTACACTTCCCAAGACACACCGCAATAAGGAGATCAACCTCTTAAGCACAAGGGTCGGCCTCTCACCGGTCTGCCATCTGCACTACCAGGCTCCCCCAAGGCTCGAGGTCTCACATCCATTACCACGCTCAAGGTTTCAAACCTTCCAACACGGTACACTTACAGGTGATGACAATAGGTTTGCCAATTACCTGACAGTTCTCGGGATGCCGGCCCGGAGGAAAGGTTTTAAACCCTCACCGCCTCCTCGGAATGCGTAGAGCTTTTACCCAGATCTCCAACTGCTGCCCGGTCGTGCCAGGTCCGGAGCCAATGCTCTCGTGAAATGGATTATACAGATTTCCACCTGTTGCCTGGTCGCACCGAGGCTAGAGCCACTGCTCGGTTGGATAGATTATCCAGGTTCTCACCTGCCGCCTGGTCATACCGAGGCTAGAGCCACTGCTCAAATGGATTATACAGATTTCCACCTGTTGCCTGGCTGTGCCGAGGCTAGAGCCACTGCTCTCTCGGATAGATTACCCAGGTTCTCACCTGCCGCCTGGTCTCGCCAAGGCTGGAGCCACCGCTCTTCCCGAAGCTCCCCAACGCTCTCAATCGCTAAGACCACTCGCGTCAGATTCCCATCCGCCCTCAGGTATGATCGTCACTTCAGCTCGTACTCCCGCTAACGCTATCGGTTCCGGTTCAAACTCGGGCAGGTCACTCTCAACAACAGCTGACTGGACTAAAACGCTCATCTCGCTCAGATCCTCCCTGACAAGCAGTTCAGACAGGAACGCATGCACCTCTTCATGTAGGGTCAGGTTGTGGAAAAGCTGTTTTAACAGTGCCGACGGAATCCCATACAAATTCTCTCGCGCTCCCATACCCTTCGCAAACACACCTCCGGCTCTCATCGCGCGCCCTCCTTGCGCTACCTTCTCGTGCCTACCGTACTGCCGGAAGAATTCGCAAGGCGTGTCGGAATCGCACACTCGCAGGGGTGTGCGCAACGGAACGTTGGTCCAGATGTGCGTGGGCTTCCTGTATGCGGTCCCGTATTTACAGTACGTGACGAGGTGCGGAGCTGGTAGATTGCTCATGCATCGACGCGTGTGCAAACCGTGGGGCTCTCTTCCCTTCGGGTTCTCAATGAAGTATGCTTCGGGCCTCAAGTACCGGATGATCTCCAATGTCCTACGAACTCGCCTGTCCGCAGCGCGCAAATCTCGGATGCCTACCGTCTTCGCCTGGCTGTACTCTGTACAAGGTGGGCTAGCCCAGACTACGTCGAAGTGTCCTGGTCTGAACTGTCGGTAGTCCCATCGCATGATATCCTCGCAATGTGTGGGGCCCCACTTGGGCTGAATGTCTACGGCAACTACTTCGCTGTTGGGAAATTGCTTAGTAAACTGCCTCTCGACTGACCCGGTCCCACAAAACAATACGAGAATTTTAGACTGGCCGACTGGCTCCTTCTCAAGTGCTGCGGCTCCGTTGACTGGCGGCAGGGTGCTCTGAGCAGATACTCTCGCGAAAGTTCCTACTTCCTCATCAAACCTCTCCTCTGGCACCCATGGCATTGCTCCGTCTACCTTGAGCTCCTCCGAGAGCGTGGTCCATATTGCTCCTGCGGATTCGTCGCGCCTCTTACGGACCCTAAGCTTCTCTCGCTCCACTCTCTTAGCCTCGATCCTCTCAAACTCCAACAACGCCCGGTTGGGAACGCCGGGCCTACCGGCTCCGTCCCACTCCAGATCCTCTCGGGTCTTCCACTCGTTCTCACTGCGGGGCATTCCCGTCCACTTGACCAGGTACTCCGTCCATCTCCTACCCTGACGCTGGCGCGTGCGCGAACGCTCCACCCTCTCGACGTGGGTTTCCTTGCGCCCGCTGACGTCCAACGGAGGAGGGGGAATCTCCTTAGCTCTCTCAACAAAGCGGTTGCTCGACTCTACCGGCGAAAGCCGGTCCACGGTAAACACATCGTGCACTTTCCACTGCTTAGGCGTCTGCAACCTATAGGCCGACGGTGCGCCTCTATCGCTCGCGGGAAGGGCCATCTGCCTGTCGCTGTGAAAGACTTCCAGCACCCGAAGGGGCCCGAGGCGCTTCTTAACTCCTATAGTGGTATGAGGTTTTCGGCTATTTTTCGATAGGGTTTGGGTTTATGTGAATAACATACGCTTCACAGGGATTCAGATATTGTGGTTCGGATATGTTTTTATCAACCCTTTGACCTATACGTACACGTAGTGTCGGCATGTATATACGATGGATAGTTGCCAAAATCATATGTATTATATTGAAAATGGCCAGAAATTGTCGATTAATTTGTGAATAATTTGCTAGATACCTGTCCTGCCAGGCTATGCAGACACCGTAAACCCTCTCAACAAACATATACATATATACCAATGACTGGAAAAAATGCTGTGCACCATAGAAACTCCACCCACTAAGATTGGCTCAGAGTTCCAAGCATGCCCAAATTGGCCCGTTTATGGTGTGATATCACCCCTTACGCGTCGTGCGCTGCCAGGGTGTACTGAACGGTGAAGATATATTATCCAGGCACTTAGAACACACAGGTTGAACCGATATTTCACTAAGCCTTTTTTAGCATTATGATCGGACCACTATGTCACCTAATCTCCTTCAGATTCACTTTCATCTGTGTCTGGCGCCTGCGCACATACATCCCATGCAATGTCATAAACAGTGTTCTCAAAAACGAGCCCAAATACACAAAGTTGTTGTTCGCTCTCACCTGTGACGTACGGTTGGCAGGTCTTCCACCTGACCTCGGCACCCCGCCGCGCATGACACGGATCATGTGAGTCTTGAAGCAACCAAGGCAGAATGATGTGCAATTTGCACGTTTGACAATATGTGACACACTTCTTTTCGCTGCAACCCTGAAGCTTGCAGTTCGAAATATGAGGAACAGGGTCTCCAGACTCTAAAGTTGCTTTCGAAGCTTTCACGGGGTCGCAAACCTTGCTGCCATCGAAGTAATTCCCAAATTTGGATCTATTTCTACCTTGTCCATCATCCAGCGCATCTGCTCTGGCAAGCAGATGATCCACCACCTCAAGCACTGAGTCGAGCAAAGGGCGACTTTGTTTGCTATGCTCCTTCCAATACAAGTGGGCTGTAGTCACTGCTTCGCGGAATAGCCCTTTGTAGTGAACGAACCAACGAAGGCCTGTAGGTTGTGAGCTCATTGTCCACCATCGTCAAGTACTGATCGAAGACATCCGTTCCTGTCTTCAAGTAGTCATAGTCCTGCAGAGCAAATCAAGTCAGGAAAACAACCGACGGAAATAGAGCAAAATACAACACGCAATACGAAGACACTCACAACCTTCTTCAAAGCAGGTCGAAAAACCTGGGTATATTCTTTTCTCGTCTTGTCCCATCGAGCCACAGTGTCTCCATTCCCTTCAGTAGGCGTCTCATGGTAGTTGCTCAGAAAGTGGACTAGTTTATTGTCAGTGTATCCTACGAGTACTAAACTTACACCGTCGCGAGTAGCAGTTTTCGAGGCGAAGTCACCGCGTTTGTCACCGACCGCGAGTACTGACTCATAAGTGGCTTTCTTCCCAGCCGCAGGAGGGACTTTCACACGCCCATCACACCTATTCAACTGTTGAGTGCCCAACCAATTCAGGTTTTGTTGTTTGGACCATACTCCAAGTTGGTCGCTTGAGTACGCGTTGTCTGTGCCCAAACAGTGACCCTGAAACTTCCCGTCAGTTTTCGGCAACCCTTCCTCACAGAGACGCTTGCAGATGTCGAACATCTTACCCTTGTCGCTAGCGGCTACCATGTTCTCTTTTGACCGATGCATTTCGAGCCACAAAGGAATACCACTTCCCGCTTCGTTCAAACCGTATTGCTTATTGTGCCGTTGTTTTGGTTTATCCTTGTTGTAGCACTTTGCAGCGCCCTCGCCGTCTTTCCCTTCCATCCTTTCACAACAGCTCTCGTCGATCGTGACGCCTTCCGCTTAGGTCTGTAAGTCGCACGAAAATTCCGATTCAGGGAGTCATGAACAACCCTAGTCTTGTATAGGTTGTCATATTCAGGGTTCGCAATGACGCCGTCGGGGAGTTTCTTCTTTGGCGCCTTACTATTGTCAGCGGCATGGAAATATCGCCAAAATGCCTGGAGTCTATGTGAACTCATGATGTTGGCAATCTGTGGGATCTGCAAATATTTCCCCTTGAGGCCTGTTGAAGACCAAGGCGCATATCTTCCTTGCTGAGAAAGAATTGTGCACTGCAGAAGCTCGAGTGCATGCGCGCGCACCATATCCGACAGTGTTGCTGGCTCATACGGCCGTTGCTTGCCGAGACCTTTGTAGCGCTTGTGCGCTACAACTTTGGCTGTCACAGTTCCCGCATTATTCTGCTCAGCATACAAGTGGGTCTGTTCTAACAGGAACTTCCACAGAGAACTCCATTATGCTGTTGACGACACGGAACTTCGCGTGCTCGGGCGAACGCTTTCGTTGCCGGCTTCCTCCGGAATATTCAAGACCCAGAGTAGTTCAAAAAAGTATGCTACTCCTGCATCTGCGGGATGTGTGTTCACAAAACCTGATGAACCAGTGAAAGGTACACGGTCTGATTCTGTTTTGACAGTTGCGCTCCAGGATAGTTTTTCTTGTGTCACACCCGCTCGAGACGCTCGTTGTGGGACAGTTGATTCCCGACTAGTGGAAGGACCCGCTGCGACACGCGATGCAGTCTGTGTGCGTGTTGTTAGCGCGACCTCATCAAGATCATCATCGCTCGTCGCTTCGGGGGTGTTGTCAGCACTTTGTTCACTGACTTCCGGACTTGTCGACCCCTCACTGTCGACTTCGCTGACATATTCCCAACTTCGGTCCCCAACATCTGCAGCTGTGCATATCCATTCCGCTATAGATTCCGTCGGCAAATTATATTCATTGCCATCGGTGTACCTAACTGTCCAAAGATTCGGTTTGTTGGACTTCCTTTTCACTACGCCGCGGTAGAACTTCCTGGACACACTTTCAAGGCCAAAGAAGTCAAGAGGGGTCTTCAGTACCTTCCCTAGAAGGTTAGGGCCAAGTCTAGCAGCCCGTTTGCCGCTCATGGCGAAAAGATTAAGCAAATTGGAGAAGATTCCTACGACCCCTGTAGGATTCTGGTCGGCGGCTGCCTGCCGTATGAACACGGCAGAGGCGCAATAGGAGAGGTTGGGGTTGCGGTCATTTGACATGTCATTAGTCGACAGCGGTCAACCAGAGTCACTCCAGTGGCAGCCAGATGATGCCCATTGTCAACCGAAAAGCTCGTGGCTGCCATAACGGACTGAAGGGGGGGGGGGTAAATGAGCGTATAAACGCGGGGGGTAAATCGACATTAATCTTACTGCGAAAACGGAGTAAGTACCAGCATAGGAGTTAAGCAATTTCTTGTGCAACCCGCGGTCGCCTGGCTGGGTGAGGTACGTGGCGTCCACCCAAACCTCATCGCCTACTGCGTAACTCCTGGACTTGTGACGCGCGTCGTACTGGGCGATCTGCTGCTGCTGAGCTAAGAGCAGCTTTTCCCTAGCGAGCTGCAACCACGAAGAAGTCCAGCTGAGAGGCCGGAGCGTGACCGTACGTCAGTTCAAAAGGGGTGAAGCCCGTGACGGCGGAACGAGAGTCATTGATGGCGTACTCGACCGGGGTACACCACAAGTCCCAATCGTGCTGGTTGGCGTCGACATACGCGCGTAACATACGTTCGACCGTGTGGTTTGTGTGCTCTGCCTGCCCATCACCTTGTGGGTGGTATGGCGTGGTAGAGGCAATCTGGACTCCCATCAACCGATGTAGCTCGAGATGCATCTCATCCCTGAAGCGGGAGTCCCGATCACAGACGATCTTCATGGGAGCGCCGTGCAAACGCCACACTTGGTCGAAATACATGCGCGCGATCTGTGCAGCTGAGCTGTCAGCGTAAAGCATGGGGACTACGTGCACCATCTTGGACAACTTGTCCGTGAAGGTAGCAAACGCGTCGTACCCTCGCTCTGTGCGGGGCAGCCCAGTGACGAAGTCGATACTAACCACTTGCCACAGTCTTACTGGGACTTGCAGGGGGTTAAGCTGACCGTCTGGATACCCGTTGCGTGGCCGGGTCTGTTGGCACACGACGCAGGATTTGCACCAGTCGGTGACATCCTTGCTCATGCGTGGCCACCAAAAACGACGGGATACCCTGTCCAGTGTCTTATCCCTTCCTGTGTGCCCTGCTGCTGGGGACTCGTGTGCTTCGCGCATCACCAGCTCTCAGGGGGGAATCCTGAGCTAGCACTTGACGAGCCGCTTCAAGCGCTTATCTAACTCTTCCCGATTCAACTGGGGCTTACTAGTTGTGGGTCCAAGCTTCTTGCTCATTCGCCTTTGCCCTGCCCTCCAAAGCGCAAGGGACTTGACTGGCCGGACCTCTGACTCTTCCAGCTCCAGATACCTTTCTAGCGCCCTGATGGCGGGACGCAGGCGAGCACCTGGCTGCTGGGCCTTAAAGGCTTTCCTAACTCTGGGAGGTAAACGCTGAGCCCTGAACTTCCAGTGCCCGCGAACTCTCGCAGCATCCGACCCCTGGTTCTCCAAGTGCTGTTGGTAGACTGCCCGTGGCTCAACTGTGTGGCTCGACCGGTTTTTATCCCGGGTGTCCGCACCGGTGATCCAACAGAGCAGCTCCCACGGCTCCTCGGGACGCGGAACCGAGGCGGTTGCTGGGGTTCTGGCGGACTTCCAGAAGTTCGCCTGCTCTCTCTGGATGCGTTGCTCGACCTGTTCCCGCTCAGGAGGCTCTGGGCTTCCCGTGCGGGTGGCGGCTAGCATGTCCAAATCTTCCTGTTCACACTCCCCGACCCGACTCTGGTTCCTGAGGTGGCGCCTGGCGCTGCTACTAAGGTGTCTCCCGCACCTTCTCCACCTATCACGCAGCACCTGCATCGCTGTGGACGCCGGCGCGGGGCCCTTTTGTCCCCCCGACCCCGCTGTGACGGGGCCCGCGCCCTTTACTGCGGGGAGGACGCCCCGGGCTGGGGAGCGTCCTCCTGGACAAAATCCAATCCGATGGCAGCCAAAGCCTCATCCATCGAATCTGTAGTCCCCTATTAACGCCAGGGTGTCCTCCAGGAGGCACTTGGCCCACTCCTTTGGGCGCTGCTTCGCCTGCGGACAGTCGCGAGCGTAATGGTCCATGCTCTTGCACAGACGGCAGCCCTCGTACTCTGGGGAGCCGAGTCGTTGCCCTGTGGGTGTCGGAGTGCTAGCGGATGTCGCCATGGCTAGCAGCTCCTCCGTGACATCTACGTGGGCCAGCAGTTGGACCGAGCGGCTCGTCTTATCCTGGCTCTGCCGTAACTCCCGCTCAGCCTCTATGGCCCAGGTCAGGAGTTCGTGGCGGCCTTTACTGGCCGTCCGGCTCAGGGTCAGGACCGAAGAGCCTTTCCTCTCGGCTATAAGGAAGACTTTCCTCCGTACCTCTGGTATCAACCCCGTAAGGAATATTTCCAGCAGCTCCTCTTCCGGCACCGGAGTGGTGAGCTCGTGGGCAGCCAGCATGCTCACGATGTCGTGAGCAAGGTGCACCCCGTCCCAGAACTCGCGGACCGTGCGGGTCTGTCTGTCCTGACTTTGACGCACGCGACGCAGGAACGGACCGATCGACGCCATCTCCCCCTTGTCGGGCATCACCAGCTGCGCCAAGGGGACCACTATGACGTCCAGGGTGAGGTTCTTACCGTCCCGAGCTTCCTTCAACGCCGAAGAAAGCTCGCGGTACTCGGAGCTTAG
>LGRX02026594.1:0-33400 GCA_001247695.2 Cymbomonas tetramitiformis | reverse complement strand
GAGCGGCCCGAACGGCCCAAACATTCTTAACATTCTAAGATTTCGCAAAATAGGGCTCCCATACTTAAGCCCATACTTAAGGAGGGTAACGCGTCGGCCCGCGTCGACGCCTGCGTTTTCACATACTTAAGAAAATTTAATTTTTTTTTTCATACTTAAGGAATATACACTGACTCCCCCCTCCCCCCCTAACCAGGGACTCAGGGGGTATAACCCAGTCGTATGCGAGTGTCAAACGTGCGTCAGAGAGACGAACCCAACGACAGAGCTTGACAATCGTATACGATTGTCAAACGTGAGTCAGGCATTAGCCCTGTGATTTTTTGCATCCGCCCATGCCCTCCTGGGCAATATTTAAATCGCTTGAGGCCTTTAGGAGAATCATTTCCCATTCTTTCCTAGTCCGGTCTATACGGGCTATATAGAAATTATTAATGAACACGCGATACACAGGTCTGACAATCGTGTACGATTGTCAAAACTGTTTCCCAAACGAATTTATTTGTAATTGTTTTGTTGTTAGTAAAAAACTTACACCGAACCCCACAACAATAATATGGGGGGGTGGGGGGGTGGGGGGGTCCGAACCAGTTTTGAAAACTAAGGGGCGTAACCGGTTGACCTGAGGTCCAACTGGTTGGAAGTGATTAGTGCAAATTGATTAACTGGTTGGGGTTAGCTAGTAAGTAAATAAGAAATTGATTAACTAGCTACAAAGGGTTAATTCCTTTTTTTGCACTAGTTAACTGGTGGTTTAACTGGTTGCTGTATTGCCAAAATTGAGTATTTGGATAATGCGGCATTAAATTTTGCACATTCGAGGTCAAAATCGACCCATTCGGGTATACGTATTAGTTGTGCCAGATGTCATAATTACTGGCAACGCGAGGTACTTATTATTCCTATTATTAATGAAAACCTATTACATCTCAGTAATAGGCGAGCTCTTGCACAATACGCGAAGTACATCTTTCGGGTAAGCTTAATCGAAACATTTCCACCCTCACCTCGAGGACCGCTTTTTGAAGCTGTCGATGCCGACAGTTTCTTCTTTGTACGCCCCATAGTATCTAAAGGCTTTTTTTAGCGCGATATACCTATATCGAACGGACAGTTCCGCAAATTTTATTGATTAACTAGCTAGGGTCAGTTAGTTAATAAAAATGAAATTGATTAACTAGCTAGTAACAATAACTGGTGGTAACTAGGTCTAACTAGTTAACGGGCCCAACTAGTTACGCCCCTTATTGAAAACTAACGTAGAGCAAAATGACAGATGTAAAAACTCTGAAATCAAGCATTCCAAAAAAGGAAATCTGAAATCTAGCGTAGAGCAAAACTAGCAAAATTTGAAAAATGGAAATCTAACGTAGAGCAAAATGACAGATGTAAAAAATCTGAATATCAATCTGATTGTCAAAACCAGCTTTTCCGCAGACTCTAAAAGACTTAGACGTTAGACCCCAAAAAAGCCTGCAACCATGAATACCCCATTTTCGAAGAATGTATGCATGAATAACCCAAAAAACAAAATGAATGGGGCAAACCGGTGCCAAATTTTTCGAAGAATGTTTGCAGCAATAACCCAAAAAACAAAATGAATGCCGGGCAAACCGGTGCTAAATTTTTCGAAGAATGTATGCATGAATAACCTAAAAAATATAAAGAATGGGGCAAACCGTGCTAAATTTTTCGAAGAATGTATGCATGAATAACCTAAAAAACAAAATGAATGGGGCAAACCGGTGCTAAGTTTTTCGAAGAATGTATGCATGAATAACCTAAAAAATAAAATGAATGGAGCAAACCGGTGCTAAGTTTTTCGAAGAATGTATGCATAAATAACCTAAAAAATAAAAAAGAATGGGGCAAACCGGTGCTAAATTTTTCGAAGAATGTATGCATGAATAACCTAAAAAATAAATAGAATGGGGCAAAACCGTGCTAAATTTTTCGAAGAATGTATGCATGAAGATTGCATTCCGCACATAATATAGTGAAGTTTAGTCAACTTTGAAATTCGCAACCAATTGCCAAAACCAGCTTAATTCTGCAGACTCTGAAAGAATTAGACACAAAAAAAAAAACGTCGCCAGCTTTGACAATCGTGTACGATTGTCAAACCCAGCTTTTATACAGACAAGAATTAAAAATAAAAAAAACGTCGCCAGCTTTGACAATCGTATACGATTGTCAAACCCCTGGAGCTTTTCTATACAGACTCAAGAATTCTAAGACTTAAAAAAACGTCGCCGGCTTTGACAATCGTATACGATTGTCAAACCCAGCTTTTCTACAGACTCAAGAATTAGACTTAGAAAAACGTCGCCAGCTTTGACAATCGTATACGATTGTCAAAGCTTCGGAGTCCGAGCCTGCCGTAGTCGCAAGCTTTGACAATCGTATACGATTGTCAAAGCTTCGGAGTCCGAGCCTGCCGTAGTCGCAAGCTTTGACAATCGTATACGATTGTTAAAGCTGAGTCCGAGCCTGCCGTAGTCGCAAGCTTTGACAATCGTATACGATGGTCAAAGCTGAGTCCGAGCCTGCCGTAGTCGCAAGCGTTGACAATCGTATGCCGTAGTCGCAAGCTTTGACAATCGTATACGATTGTCACAGCTGAGTCCGAGCCTGCCGTCGTAGTCGCAAGCTTTGACAATCGTATACGATTGTTAAAGCTGAGTCCGAGTCTGCGGCCGTAGTCGCAAGCTTTGACAATCGTATACGATTGTCAAAGCTGAGTCCGAGCCTGCCGTAGTCGCAAGCTTTGACCGGTCCCCTGACTCACGCGTGACAATCGTATACGATTGTGAAGCTTGGGCGTTACTAGGTCCGGCCCCCTGACTCACGCGTGACAATCGTATACGATTGTGAAGCTTGGGCGCTAGGTCCGGCCCCCTTTCGTAGTCGCAAGCTTTGACAATCGTATACGATTGTCAAAAGCTAGTCCGAGCCTGACGTCGTGGTCAGTTTTGACAATCGTGCACGCCTGGCGTAGTCGCTGCCTCAGTGTTTATTCGCACGAGATATCGCAGGAAAATCGATGTTACGCCAAAACTTGTCAGACCAGTTCAGAAGTCAATTTATAGCCTCTACCGGGCTTTGATGCGCATTCACTCCGACATTGATGCAGTTGTCGTAGAGTTTCCTTGCAATAGCTAGCAAGTACGAAGCAGACTGCTGTGACGGATTATAATTTTTATTTTACTTATAACAATAAGACGAGTTTTTTTTGAAAAATCTCGCCCACCTCCTCTACGAGCCTCTCCCGAAAAGTGGGTGTGGGGAGGGGGGATACCGACTTGGGATTCCGAGTTTCCGCTTAGAGTGGGGAGGGGGATTCCATTTTTAAAATTTTGCTAATTTTCTAGATTTTTTTTTGCTAATTTTGCTCTACGTTAGATTTCAGATATCAGTTTTTGGAATGCTTGATTTCAGATTTTTTACATCTGTTATTTTGCTCTACGTTAGATTTCAAAACTGGTTCGGACCTATGTTCGGATAAACGTGACCTCCCCCGACGTAATTTACGCGTAAACACGTGTTTCCAAGGTTTTGAGATTTACGCGTAATGCGTAATGCATTATGTAGAAATAGCATTACCGTACAACCGGGACATAATCGTACAATAAACCCTATAATGTCGACATTTCTTATTACTTATCTACGGTAGTTATGTGCCGCAACTTACACACAAGACACAACTTAGGCCCCCTACGTGCCTCGACATAGAACATACGGAAGCACACAAGTTCTCGAGTGCAATAGGATACACGCAATAGGATACACGATCTCGGCGCTAAGTTCGGCTCTCTCTCACGTGTGACAATCGTATACGATTGTCAAGCTTCGACCGTACGGTTAATCATATTCGAATGTGGATGAGGGTGCTAATACATGCAATGGTATACAAAATGTTTTGAGTAAGGTATATGAAAATGCATACACTGTAAAATATACAACATGCCATAACAGATTTACGTTTGTATTCTAGCTAAGCAACTAGAGATCGAAGTTGTCCGGAATTCCAGGATAATAAGACAGTATTTTGCGAACTTTTGAGGATAGCTCTTTGTGAACTTTGTGATATTACGTGGCTCGTTCTTATGCGTTTCCTTACAAGCACAAGTTGTGGAATTGGTATGTAGAACATCCCTTTATTCATACATTTTTTTATCAGAGGCTTTAAGAGTATACGTCAAAGACAATCACTTTTCATCAAACACACCAAAAGTACACGTGAAACCTTTCAGAGCAAATTTCTAATAACATAGTTACCGTTCGATCACTCAGTTTGGCAATTTTTGCACCTCAATACTAAGGCAGTGTAGCTGTCTCTTCTCGACTCATGCAAAACATTCCTTAGGCGATTCTTACACCTCAATACTAACGCAGTGTAACTGCACCTTCTCGACTCGCGTAAGACTTTCCCATCGGTGTTCTCGATCACTACAAGCTGCTATGAGTAATTACCTCTGAGCACCATTCTTGTGCTGCGGCAAAAACTGTGTCCTACAGTTCTCCATCCTTAGGGACCTTCCCGCTTACACTTGGCATCATTCCACGTTACTCATTCACGGAACGTTAACGCGCCAGACTTCCGCAGTAGCTCAGCCGTCAACTCCACACAGGTTTACGTTTGTATTCTAGCTAAGCAACTAGAGATCGAAGTTGTCCGGAATTCCAGGATAATAAGACAGTATTTTGCGAACTTCTGAGGATAGCAGAGATGGCTCGTGAAGGTATCCCACACTCGTAATGATCGGAATTTGGAATATCTCGGAGTACAGCCAAAGGAAATGCTTGCAGGGAGCAGGTCGGGTCCTCGCCATTTCTCGAAAACACGGACACGAACAACGGTATTCTCGTCCAAACTCCAAGAGGTATTCACGGCCATCGGAATCAGGGTGACAAACTCGGAAGTTATACACGGTTGCACCACCAGGAACACATTTCCGGATTTGAGTCAGTGCAAGGTTATCGGTCTTAACCATGCTGTGGAGCGCGGTATAGAAATTCGCTATCTTCTTCGTCAAGAAACCCTTGCCACTCGCTTTCACCTTAACACCGTTGCGAAGTCTCTCCTCCACGTCCATCTCCGAATTCTCCGATCTCACCAGATGTCCTCGAGCCTCTTCTGGGGTCACATCCTCATGGGCAACGCAAACACCAAGTGAACAGAGACGAGTCTCCTCACTTTCCAGGATCTTTGTGTCTGGTGCAACAAGAAGTTTGGGTACACGGTTCGCCCCCCCCTCGGGCAGTCCAGGCATCGAAACGTGACAACAATACCATGGGTTTGGAACACATTTCCACGAGCAGAATATAATCATCCGGATCGGGGGAGTGGTCCTCCCCCCCTAACCAGGGACTCAGGGGGTATAACCCAGTCGTATGCGAGTGTCAAACGTGCATCAGAGAGACGAACCCAACGACAGAGCTTGACAATCGTATACGATTGTCAAACGTGAGTCAGGCATTAGCCCTGTGATTTTTTGCATCCGCCCATGCCCTCCTGGGCAATATTTAAATCGCTTGAGGCCTTTAGGAGAATCATTTCCCATTCTTTCCTAGTCCGGTCTATACGGGCTATATAGAAATTATTAATGAACACGCGATACACAGGTCTGACAATCGTGTACGATTGTCAAAACTGTTTCCCAAATGTAGATGTGTGCAAATGACCTCCGGTTGCAACTCCTCCAATATATATATTCTAAAACTCTTGGGCGCGCCGATACGTGTATGTGAAGCACACCTGACACCCAGACTCGCGTGTGACAATCGTGTACCATTGTCAAGCAGGTACACTAGGTTCGACAACCAAACTCACGTGTGACAATCGTATACGATTGTCAAGCTCTGTCGTTGGGTTCGTCTCTCTGACGCACGTTTGACAACATTCGTAGTCCCTGGTTAGGGGGGGAGGGGGGAGTCTGCGTATATTCCTTAAGTATGAAGAAAAAATTTAAATTTTCTTAAGTATGGGAAAACGCAGGCGTCGACGCGGACCGACGCGTTACCCTCCTTAAGTATGGGCTTAAGTATGGGAGCCCTATTTTGTGAAATCTTAGAATGTTAAGAATGTTTGGGCCGTTCGGGCCGTTCGGGCCGAACGGCCCGAACGGCCCGAACGGCCGGCCGGAACGGCCCAATACTAATCCCCCGCAGGATCTCCATGGCGTAGCGCACCGGTTCCAGTTCCCGAACCTCCCTGACCTGCCGAACAAATCGGAGGAGCCGACCAAAGACGTGGGACGATCGCTCCACCTCTGTGTGGTATCTGTCCACCGTCTTCTCCATGGCTCTGAGGGCCTCCTTAAGAGCGTGCTGCTCGTCCTTACGACTGTAATGGCTTCGGGACTCCCTGTAACGAGAGGACGAGAAGGTGAACTGGCTGTCGCCATCCCCGTCCTCACCCGGCCCATCGCCGCCAGGATCCTCGCCCGGACCCCCCGGATCTCCTGGCCCTCCAGGGTCACCGCCCCCCGAGCCTCCGGGACCTCCATGACTGCTGACACCGGGCACCTCCGGAAGCTCGTTTGGCTCCGAGTGCTCAGGTTGAGGGACCATCCCCCCCCGTCTCCTGGTGTGTCTGCCGCCGCAGCAAGCGGAGGCGGTGACACAACCGGGAAGTCGTCGAAAGCACCGGGCCACACGTCCGCGGCGCAAAACCCACACACCGGCAGGTACACCTTCTTCAGGAATGCCACTACACTTTTCCTAGTGCCCACATGACATGTCCACATATGCACCGGACTCTCCTCGTGCCCGCACCCGCAGCGAGCGCAGTTCTCTGCGACGGACGCCACGGCCTCCGTGAGGCTGTAAATCACCTGAGCCCCGAGGACTCTGTCCTCGTCCGAGATCCTTGCCTTCAGGCATTGCCTGATCTGACTGGTAGTGTGCACGCACCCAGCGACCTGACCAAGGGAACGATACCTACGGGCGGCGTCGTAAAACAGGTGCTGGGCTTCGATCCCCGGTTTGCCATGCTCGACCACGGCTTTCCGGAGGGCGGCGCAGACTCTCACTGGGAGGGAAACAAAGTCCCATGAGTGCGGCGGAAGCGATGCCACGCCCGCGCGTGACTCCTCCGGAGGGCTTTGAACGCCCCGGTTCTCGACGTCACAGGTGACGACGGAAGTCGGCTCTACCAGCTCATGTCCCTCTCGGGAGATGGGCGTCTCCTGAACCGGACTCGACGCTGCCGCTGAGGGCCCTCGAGCGTCTGACTCCACGGGCCCCGAGGGCGAAGCCTGAACCAGGGCGAGCCTTTGGACTTGTGACTCTATGACCGCCTGCAGCCTCTCCTCTAGCTGGGCCTCAGCTGCTGCTCGCCGCTCATCAGCAGCTACCTGCTGAGCGACGCTCTCGTCGACAGCCAACTGCCTGGCAGTCTCCCGGGCTTCTGCGGCCAGCCGGTCTGCAGCCCAGCGCTCTTCGACAGCGCGTTGCTCGGAGGCCCTGCGTTCCTCGGCAGCGCGCTGATCGGAGATCCTGCGCTCCTCGGCAGCTCTTTGACTCTCTTGGAGTTGCCGAGACAGCTGTTCCAGGCGAGCCTCGGCAGCTGCCTCCCGAGCTTGAGACTCCTTCTGCCAGGCTTCCTTCAGCTCTTGCAGATCCTGACTGTTCCTGCTCCAGGTGGACTCCGGGGACGACGACGTGTCCCCTGAGGAAGTCGGACCGGGGTGCGGGGCCGAGGGTGCTCGACTGGGCTTCCGAGTGCGAGGCGCCGGGCGACTGGGGCCGCCCGGCTTATTAGGCGCCTGAGTCCTGGACCTCGGAAGCTCCGCGGGATGCTCTTCCTCCGATGAGGACGAGAGAGGAGCAAACCGGTTTGACCAGTTCCCACCGGGAGCTGCGGAACTCGGAGGTGCTGTACCTGACTTCCTAAGACCCCTGTGTGACTTCCGGGTGCGGCCGCTCATTCTGACGGCCGCGACGACTGCTCTCCTTACCTCCCGGAGGTCCACTCCTCGGCGTACTATCTCCCCTGGTCTGCTGACGTTGATGGCAAAGGCAGAGAACCTACACCTCCCGAGGGAGTTGTGGGGGTCCTCGCGCTTTTGCTGCATCAACCTCTTGGACTCGGAGACTGCCTGCTGGTGGATCTCCAGGCGATAAGCGCCGTCCTCGGAGAGCCCATGGTCCTTAAGCTGGAACCACATTAACCCTGACAGCGGGTGGTCTTTCCCCAGGCGCTTTAGGCCTCGACGGATTTCTTACCACCAAGACTCCTGGTCGGAATTCGAGCAAGAGCTGACACCGGATGAGGTTCCCGCTTTCCTTACTGGACGGCGGGCACTCGTTCCCTGGGACGAGTCCGAGCTGACTGGGGTCGTCCTGGGGAGTCGGCGCCACTCGCGGAGACACCTTTTGACCATCTGAGTCATCCGGTGTCTTCGGGCTCCAACCCACCAGGTGCTCCTTTCCTTGGCGAGCGTCGTCTGCTGGTGCCATGCCATGAAGACGGCCCCAGCTTGACGTCTGCCCCTGCGCCACAGACCCTGTGTCTGGACGACACGCTGGCGCCATGCCGCGAAAGCGGACTCGACTCGGCGCCGACTGCCTCTGACAAACAGGCCCTGAAGTTGGGCGACCTGCTGGGTGACGTCATTCCACGCTTGGAATGCCAGGCGCTGGAGCTCGCGCTGATGCGCTGACCGGTCCGTTCCGGCCTTCCACGCGACCCACGCAAGCCTCGCGGTTGCGCGCTGACGAGCTGGCAGGGAGACTCCTGCACGTCGTTGCGCTGAGTCCAGCGCCCAAGTGCTCCATTGACGGAGGGCCAATGCGAGCATGGATTGACGTCGCTCCCCTCGCCAAGCCGGATTGGGCCGGATGCGAGACTCGTGCTCCCGTGACTGGACGACGTCCAGTCGCTCTGAGCGCCGGACATCGTCAGACTCCCCTTCTGCAGGGGGGCTCCAGTCACCGGCTCGGTAAATCTCAAAGCGCCCTGGGGCGCTGATGAGATTTCCTTGCTCGCCCCCCACGAGGGGAGAGAGGGAGGACGCTGCCGGTCCCGACGTCGGTTCCTGACGGACGACCCTACTGCCCGCACTTCTGCTGGACGCAGGGAGTGGGGAGAAGGGAGCTGCCGAGGGGTTCAATCCCTTAGCAGAGCGGTCCGAGTCCGACTCGGAGCTGGCGCTCGCCGCCGGCGCCGGAGCTTCGGGCGACGCACGCTTCCGGCGCGCCGGCTGCCGTAGCGCCGAGCTCAATGCGAGCTCGGACACTGGCTCAGCCCCACTGACTCTCGCTGGTGAGGGGGTTTTCGGTGGTGAGGCCCTGGGGGGCCTACCAGACAACCCTGGAGGGGCCCTCAGGGGCGTGCGCGCCGGTGTAACCTCGAGGGCTTCACCGCCGTATTGGCGTGCGAGCGCACGCCGCACTCCCCCTCCCTCGCACGGGAGCGCCAATCCCGGCCGTCCGACCTGCCAGCCGCGCCCCAGAACTCCGAAGAGCCCGGGCCGACCGACCCCTAGAAAAACGAAGCCGTTCCATCCGGATGGACTATCATAGTCCACCCGGACGGTTTTCAGACGGACTGGGAGTCCGTACGCTTTTGAAAAGGTCCATACATATGGACATCACATGTCAAAACGTTTTGAAGGTTTTTTCTGTCCATATGCAATCCGTCCGAATTTCCGCAATGTGTCCGTACGGACGGAAACGCTGAACATTTTGGACTTTCCCTTGGGTACACCCAAAATACTATACTCAGGGTGTCCATCTGATTGTCCAGCCTGACCAGTCGTCCTTACCTCGTCCATACGCATGGATTACCTAAGGACATGTGTATTTCGCAGTCGGAGCCCGTTTGCACCTTCCATGCGTATGGACTCTTGCCGTCCATGCGCATGGACCGCCTATTGACACGCCATGGGGTGCTTTTCAAGGCCAAATTTGCCATGGGGTGTTTTTCGCATGCTCATCCATGCGGATGGACAGCATATGTCCTCGTGAAGGAGTCTGCCTTGGCATGTTTGCACGGGCGCGACTAACCGTCCGTACGGATGGATCACGTATGGACATCGACACGGGTGCGTGTGGACATTCTATGGGTGTCCCCTCCCCTTCCCTTCGTTATGGAGTGTTATTTGCATGCACCGTCCATGCGGATGGACAGCATATGTCCTCGTAAAGGAGTCTGCCTTGGCATGTTTGCACGGGCGCGACTATCTGTCCGTACGGACGGACTTCGTATGGACAACGACACGGGTGCGTGTGAACATTCTATGCATGGGTGTTCCCTCCCCTTCCCTCCGATATGGAGTGTTATTTGCATGCGCCGTCCATGCGGATGGACGCCAAGGACATATACATATGCGCACGGAATAAGCAGGGAACATGCTATGCGTAGAAAGCTGGATACACTCGTCCGTACGGACGGACTACGTGACTCTTACGCAGGGTTATGCTATTTACAAAATAAACTATGTACACACGTATGGATTGCATACGGATTATATATTACATACGAGCGGACATGCGGTCCTACAATGAAATATTCTCCAGTTCAGGGCGGCATCAATCTTCTGGTGCTTCGTCAGAATCTACACCATCTCTCCACTCTTCTTCGTCAGAGCTGCTGTCTCCAAGGTCGCGAAAGAAGTCCGCTTGCCGATCAAGCACAATGAAAAGCCGGTCAGTGCGTTGCCGAATGTGCATCGGAACGATGTTTCCTGTGTAACGAGCAAGTCGTTTTGGCATGACAGGAATGCTTTGAATGCACACTTGGTTCCCAATGCTGTCCACTCGGACGAACGGCTGATCTACTTCCCATGGCATGTCATTGCGCAGAAATATGTTCTTGGAAGCATCGTCTGCAAGCGCTGCTGCTCGTGGGAACCAGCGGGCCTTCAGTAGCAGTTGACTGCAGCCAGGCAGCTCCAGCTGGACAATCTTCAAAATCTCTCCGTACCTGGATGGGCAAACCAATGATAGATTGCATAATCAGATATTTATCCGTGCGGACTTAGTGATCCATACGCCGACCATATGTAATCCACGGTCATGGACGTATCCCAGACGTGTGGATTACGTACGGAATACGTCGGACACAAGGGTGACGTGGGTGTGGACAGTGCCTTACCCACGTTCGACGACCATGGCCCATCCAGTGGGGATGAGCAAATCAAATCAGCATGCTGAAATGGATGGATTTCTCGAGAAACGTGCCTGTCTTCGACATCATCCTTGGGTATACGCTGGAGCCGTCGGTCTTCGTCGGTGGGTTTGCCCGGACTTCTGAAGATTTGCTTGAAGTATCGTTGGCAAGACTTCTTCCCGACATCCTTGTCGAGTATCCGGAATTCGTCGCGCCCGACTTGGACACTGGGAAATTCCATCCACATGGCTACACCAGCCAATGCAAAACTTTGCTCCTGCAAGGTGAAAGGTATCACCTGGTCCGTATGTGGGCACTTTCGCCATGTTTCCGGGTCCAGAAATGTGGGAGCGTCCAACTGAGGCTGTGCCGCTCGCCTCCCACGCCCATGGCGGCGGCGGGCACGCTGCCGGACATTCCTATCAGTCAGAAGAACACATAGGCATCGGTAAGTGTGTAGTAAGTTAAGGTCCGCACGGATGGACGTGATGCGGATAACGTACGGAGTACGTACGGAACCCGAATTTAGCTGCGTCCGTACGGATGGAATACGTAAAGTTTACGCACTCAATATGTTCGAACCGCGCGTACCAACAAAATAACGAGAGTCAAAACATGACGGTGCGGCTAGCGCACCTATTGTACTCGTCCAGCTTTGTCCGGAACTGCAGGCACAGACGATCGTACCACGGGAACTCGCTGCGAAGCCACACTTGGATTTTCTCTTCATCGTCTGCACCCGACGAAACAATAACATGTCAAATTGTGTGAGAAATGTCCGCGGACCACGTACGGAACACGGTTACCATACGTCGGGACACATAAAAACACACGTACGGACCTATAATTTGGACAGCAGATAACGGATATGCATGCTCTTCCCTACCGAAATAAAAGGTTTGAAAGCCGTCACATCACCAAGGTCTCGAGGAGCAAGCATACCTTTGGATGGCCTCACTCTCTTGGTGTTCCCGGTCGCTTTGCTCGTCCAGATCGGCTGCTTAGGTGGGGGTCGGTACAAGGGTGCTCGACCGGTCGTGGTGAATTGTTTAATACCCTTCACCATGTTCACCATCCGTTGCAATTCCAGACCCTTCATCATGCTTGCGACCGGGTGCGCACGTGTCTTGATCGATCTCTTCAATTTTCCGTAGTAGTCTTCGAAGACAAACATCCATAACTCTCTTGCCGGGCCGTTGTCCTTCAACTGCTCAATAATATGAACGAGCAAATGCGACATGATCACCAAGTCTTCAGGCGAGTTTGCCTTTTCCATCGTGTCCCTCAAGGCGATCACTTTGGCCTGCAATTTATCCATCTCCTGCAACAAACGTGTGGAAATATTAGTCCATAGACACGGAATAAGTGAGGGTCATCTGTCCGTCCGCATGTACCCATATGCCGTACGTACGGAACATTACCTCCCCACGCACGGACATTGGAAATTAAGTTGGGGACGCACATCTGGCAGCAACTTGCTGCTTGTCATCTCGCGGACAATCACGGAGAGCTTGCCCACGAAGGCTGCATACTGAGGTCGAAGCACGTCGCCATTTTCATTCTCCGTTGCTGCTATTGCAGCAAGTAATCCAGAAGTGAGAGAAACGATCAAGTGTGCGGCCTTCATCTTCCTCACTTTGTTCGGGGATTTGGATTTCTGTTGCAGAAGCTTTCGTGATAGAGGCCCCCATCTAGTTGGTAGACAAAGCTGTCTCGTCCATGCTACTGCCCGCTTCTTGGCCAGTGGTGGAAGTCCCCACGGAGATGGTTTCTCTGCAGGAAATTGCAACAAATGGCACAACAAAAGTGTCAAACATGAGTGTTCCACACGCATGGACTGATTGTCCACGGGTAAAACGGACGCAGAACGTAGGTACGGACGATAGAATTGTCAGTGATACAGCAGGTGTCCACACGTGCGGAATACTTTGGAGAACGTACGTGCCAGTCGTGTTGCAGCCGATCTTCTATCATTTCGGTGTTGTGGAGGTGGAGCGGTGATCCAGGACCGATGCACGTTGAGTTTTCTCGCGTGGTTTCGGCAGTTAACCCCCCAGCTAGCTCCCCAAATGACGCAATGTACTCGGTGAATTATGTTGTACAAGATGTGCATCAAGTCGAGCAAGTAGTCTTTGACGGTAGCAAACTCTTGAATTTGCGAGAAGGGGCAAGGAAACTTAACTCCAGTCTTCGACATAAATTCTGCAATGATGTCCGAGGGTACATTGCCTTCGTCTCGCATCCTAGCATGATGTTGGGCCTGCGTTCGGACGTCGCTGTCGGTTCGCGGGGCTGCGCACATTATGTCGAAAATTGTCAGCACACTCCAATCACAAATTCAATATCACAACCAAATATTCAGTATCACAAAGTTTCGTCCGTCCGTCCGGAAGTGTATGTCCCTACGTATTCCGTACGGGGTTCGGGTGTTCCATACGCACGGACAAATAAGGACCACTTAGTCCACGCGTACGGAAGCATATCACCTGGCAATGATGGCTGATTTTGAGTGGTGTAAATTATTTTGGTAAGTCCAGATTCAGATTTTGGCATTCCCCGTATCCAGCATTTCATGCAGCCCATATATGCGTTAGCCCCGAATCGCTGTGCCGCGTCCGTTAGCCCCACATAATCTTCGAGAACCTTGTAGAGCATGACACGGAATGTGAATACTTCCCCCTTTACGATGTCGTAAAGACGCGTACCATGTCTCCACAGCTGATTCACCTCCTTGGCAAATAAGTTGTAGAACTTGGCACTATCCTTCGGCTTTCCATCCCAAATCCCCCATGTGAAAACGTATTCGCGTTTACAACGGAGGTGACCGGGGAAATTTACGATGGTGAAGGTCATGGGTGTCACTGAGCGAAGTCCATCGTTAAACGATTCGATCCCATCGGCGCAAGGAATGATCACAATGTTCCTAGGATCCTTGAAGAAATCCCAGTTCTCGCGAACTTTCTTCAAAAATGCAGGCGAATCTGCGGAGAACAAGTCCACAAGTAAGAATTACATAAACCACACGTGCGGATACTTACGGCGCAAGTAATCCGTGCGTACGGACGACGGCTGTTCTACACACGAAAAACTGAGATTTAGCAGTCCCGGTCCGTGCGTACGGAACACGTAGGTCGGCTCGGTCCAGACGTAATGCTCACGTCGTCCACCCGTGAGGACGACGCCCGGACTAAGTACGCCCTACGGACCATGAACTGTCGTTCGACGGAGCCTGTGCCACAAAACAACACCAAGATCCGTATTGGGCGTCGAGACGGCTGTAGGCGTGCCGCTCCTCGACCAGGTCCTTGGGATGACATGAAACTAGTGGACGACACCGTCGCGAATGTGCCCACCTCGTCGTCGGCTCGTTCTTCCGGGATCCACGCCATTCCGTCCGCCTGTAACTCTTCAGGATTCGTCAACCATATCGCTCCTGCTGACTCCTCGCGTTTGCGAGTGACTCTACTCTTTTCACGTTCTTGCCTCTTGGCCTCGACCTTCTCGAACTCCTGAAGAGCGCGGTTAGGTATCCCTTTTCGGCCAACCCCATCGAACTCGAGGTCCTCGCGAGTTTTCCATTCATTCTCGGAGCGCGGCATACCTACCCATTTGACCATGTACTCCGTCCATGTCCGCCCGCTACGTCTCCTCGTGCGTGACCTCTCAATGCACTCCACCGCCATCTCCTTACGACCGCTCACGTCCACAGGGGAGGCGGAATCTCCGCACTCCTGTCCGCGAACTTGTCCTGGCCCGACTCCACTGGGGTGAGCCTATCCACGGTGAAGACGTCGTGCACCTTCCACTGTGGTGGTAGCTTCAGGCGGTAAGCCGCGGGGGCCCCTCGGTCCTCGGGGGCGAGCTCCATCTGCCGATCGCTGTGGAAGGCCTCCAGCACCTCCATCGGGCCCAGGCGCTTCTTCAGCAACTTCTTGTGTAGGCCCCGATCCCCGGGCTGGGTGAGATGCGTGGCGTCCACCCACACCATGTCACCTATTGCGTACCGGCGAGCGCGATGGCGAGCGTCATACTGGGCCACTTGCTGCTGCTGAGCTACCAGCAACCTATCGCGAGCAGTCTGCAACTGCTGAACAAACTGCCGGGCGGTCTCGTGGGCCGTGCCTTTCTTCACGACGTCCCCTCTCCCCCCCTTGGCGCGGCCCCTACGAGAGGCCAACGCAGCTTCTACGAAGAAGTCGAGCTGCGACGCCGGGGCATGCCCATAGCAAAGCTCGAAGGGTGTGAATCCAGTAACCGCAGACCTGGAGTCGTTAATGGCGTACTCCACCGGGGTGCACCACAAATCCCAGTCTGTCTGGTTTGCGTCAACGTAGGCGCGCAACATGCGCTCTACCGTGTGGTTTGTGTGCTCCGCTTGACCGTCCCCTTGTGGATGGTACGGCGTAGTGGAGGCCACCTGCACCCCCATAAGGCGATGCAACTCCATATGAAAGGCGTCACGGAAGCGAGAGTCCCTGTCACAAACGATCTTCATGGGAGCACCGTGCAGTCGCCAAACATGGTCGAAGTACATTCGTGCCACTTGCTCAGCGGAACTGTCAGAGTACAGCATGGGGACTACGTGCACCATCTTGGACAACTTGTCCGTGAACGTGGCGAAGGCGTCGTAGCCCCGCTCCGTGCGCGGCAGACCTGTGACGAAGTCAATGCTCACCACCTGCCACAGCCTGACCGGGACCTGGAGGGGGTTCAGCTGGCCATCCGGATAGCTGTTCCTCGGGCGGGTCTGCTGGCATATCAAGCACGAGCGGGTCCAGTCGGTGACGTCTTTGTTCATGCGGGGCCACCAGAACCGCCGCACGATCCGAGCGAGAGTCTTATCTCGCCCGGTGTGTCCCGCCGCGGGAGACTCGTGCGCCTCACGCATGACTATCTCCCGAAGGGGAGAGTCGGACGACAACACCAGCTGGTAGCGTCCCTCCGCGATGCGCCAGATCATGTCGTCAACCATACGGAAGGTGTCCGTGCGCTGGTGCGGGGCGGCTAAAAGCTCTTCCTTTAACATCGTGAGGTAAGGGCTACGTTCGTACTCCGCGCGTAGTGCTTTCACGAACTGGCATGCCTTCAGTGGTCCTTTGGTTGCGCGTGCCTTGGCCGCTGGCCCTGACGTGACCATAGGCTCGCTTGCACCTTGAGCGGCGGGCGCACGGGCACTCTTCGCTCGAGGCCGAGACCGGCTGGCCGCTGGCGCCCACACCAGCAGCACGGGCCACCGCAGCGCTGGTCGGCCTCCATCTGGTGACTCAAACAAGCATGTAGGGTGACCCTTGGCATCCTTGAGGTCGAACACCTTGACCACGTGCAGGCCGTACTTGGGCTGGATAAGGGTGCGCCAGGACGCGTCATAGTCCGGCAGTAGGAACATCGCCGACGTGTTTTCTGGGTCGGCGCGCCACTCAGCCATAAAGTGGCGTAGGATCCTCTCAATGAGGTTGCTATCCTTGGTGTAGGGGGGGTTGCACCAGACGTGCTTTCCCCGCCATTGCTGCTTGAGGCACTCCGTCCAATAGGTGTCCACCTGGCGGTTGACGCCCATGGAGTCACAACACGCGTCCACGTCGAACGGGCCGTACTGCGCTGAGATCTCTTCGAACTTCTCCTTTACCAGTTTCCAGTCCTGCCGGTCTACCACGTTATCGTAGTGGGAGCTTGACGCGGGAGGGGAACTTTGTTTGCTGGGAGGGGAAGGACTAAGGGGAGTTGAGGGGGCTGGAGAGGGGGCTTGCTCCGGTTGCGAGCGAGAGCGAGTAGTGACGCCCGCAAGGGTGGCTTCATGCAAGGCGCGCTCCGCGGTGTGCAACGTCTCAGCTGCGTCTTCCCACAGGTCGGGGGTTTCCACCCAGGTGAGCCCATTCAGATGAGTGAGCTCCCCAACGACCAACGGAGGGCTGACCGGAGGTACAGACTCGTCTTCAGAGTCGGAGTAATCAAACGTGGAGTCGAGCACCGAGATGGGGTCTTCAAGGATCTTGACTTTAGCGGGCTCCTCGGACGGCTCTTCGTCGGTGTCGTCCTCGTCGATTGCACCGAATACTGAGGTGGGATCGGCGGGGGTTGAGCTCTCAGCCGGCTCCCTTGGCACACTCTGACGAGGCTCGTCTGTATCCCGGTCGACCACGCCCTTCTCCTTGAGCCCCTCCCTGGCGGATGACTGCTTGTAGTCTGGTCGTCTGGATTGGGCGTCCGGAACTACTAGGCATCGGCCAGGTACGTGCTCCATTTGGTGCACGCCCACTTCCACCAAGTCTTCATACCAGCGTGCTTGGCGTCGACTCAGCTCCCGAGCCGGTGCGAAGAGCCACTGCAAGGGTTTGTGGTCACCCATGAGTTTGAAGTCGGTGAATATAAGGTAATGCCTCCACGTCACTGTGGTGCAGTGGTGGATGGCGCACAACTCCCGCTCCCCAGCGTGGTAGTTCTGCTCGGCCGAGGAGAATTGCCTGCTCTCGAAGGCCAACGGCTGAAGACCTCGTCCCAGGTCTTGCATCAGCACGCCTCGTAGTGCGACCGCACTCGCGTCGGTCTGCACGCAAAATGGGCGAGACCCATCGGCTGCTGAGCGCTGGTCCGGTAGGGCGAGGATTGGTGCTGAAATCAATGCTGACTTCAACCGTTGGAAGGCTTCTTTCTCCTCCTTGCCCCAAGTCCATGGCACTCCCATCTTCGTGAGGCGAGTGAGAGGGTGGGCAATGTGAGCGAAGGACTGGATGTACCGCCGGTAAAAGCCACACATTCCAAGGAATTGGCGCACGTGGGTGACAGTCTCGAGCTCCGGCCAGTCGCGAACTGAGGCAACCTTGTCGCGTTGGGGGCGACAACCTTCCTTACTGCACACATGGCCAAGGAAGCGTACTGCTCGCATGCACAACTTCAACTTGCTTCGCTTGAGGTATACTTTGTGCTGGCGACAGGCAGCTAATACAGCTCGTACATGGCCGACATGCTGCTCAGGTGTGTCACTGAAAATCATGATGTCGTCCACGAACACTCTGCAGAAGGGTAGGTGTCCGAGGTACTGCGTCATCATTCTTTGCCACGTGCTCGGTGAATTGCTCAGTCCCATAGGCATGACCAGCCACTCGTAAGCTCCGAAGTGGGTGGTCATGGCTGTCTTCTCGATGTCCTCCTGTTCCATGGGAACTTGCCAGAATCCCCACAAGGCGTCTGCGGTGGAGAAGACGGTTGCTCCTTGTAGGTCATCGAGGAGGGTTTGTACGTCAGGAAGAGGGTACTTGTCCTTGACCGTGATCTCATTTATCGACCTGTAGTCGATAACCAAGCGCAACTCCTTAGGGTTGCTCGGCTTCGGCACCATAAGTACCGGACAACCCCAGGGAGACGCCGATGGACGGATGTACCCCTTGGCCAACAGCTCGTCAAGTTGTGCACGAAGTTGCCGAAGCTCCTCTTGCGACAACTTGTAGTTACGCCGATGTAGCGGTTGTCCACTCCAGTCGGATCGCAAGCGAATGTTGTTCTTGTAGTCGCGGCTTTGGACGGAGTCAGGCAGCTCCGTACATATGACGTCCCTGAACTCCTCCTCAAGGTCGCGCAGCTGTTGCCATATCTCCGGGGACACTGTCTCGTCAATCTCGTCCGGCTCCTCCGCTTCCATGGCATGGGGCTTGGGCGGCGGTGACGGCGGTTCCTCGGCCACTGGAGCGGCCTGCTCTTGAGATAAACCTTCAGTATGGGGCTTCTCGTCGCTCCAGCGCACACGCTTGCGTCGCGGCCGACGTTCGCGGAGTAAGCGCCTTCCCTGCTCCAGCGCGGCTGCGGCTTCGGCATGCCAGGTGGGTGGTTTCCCTTGCGCGTGGTCGTCGATTGCCTGGGCACGTACGTGCTCAGGTAATAAAGCAAATGCTCCCAAAGCTTCCCGCTTGCTCTGGAAGAACCCCAGATGTAGGTTGTTGGATGGTGCATTGTCCGCCTGGGGGCCAACAGCACCCTCCAGCGCGACCACGTCAAAGTTTTGTGGGCGGGTGGACTCCACTGTTGCGTACACCTTATCCAAGTGGTCCTCGTCACTGGTGCCTGGGCTGGGCCGCACAGATTCCCGGAGGAGTAGAGCGTCCTCGGCTTCGGAGTCAGTGTCTGACGCGGACATCAGCGCAGGCGCGTCCGTCTCACCCAGATCCGCTTGGGAGGAGTCCATGGCGCCCGCGACTTGGGCGTCTTGCTGCTCAGAGCTAGACGTGGCGCGACGCTCGGACGAAGCGTCCCTGGGCTTGGCGTTGGTCTCGGCGTCGGTCTCTTCGTTACAGGCGACCGCCCCGAAGGTGCCGTCGGGTGCTAGGTACACCACGAAGGCACACTCATCCTTAGATTGGAGGGCTCGAAGGTCCTTGCGTACCCTTTTGGGGTCCAGCAAGACTCCTTGTACCAGCGCCATGGCCTTATCCTTGGGTCTTGAGGGGTCTGGCGTTCCCGGCGAGCAGCCTGTAATGACCACTCTCTTGCTTCCAGAACCAAACCGGATGGAACCCCATCGGGAGTAATCCAAGGTGACTGGGGAGTGGGAGGCTAGCCAAGGTCCTCCAAGGATAATATCCACGCAAAGATCAATGGGCATCACTCTGAGCTCCAATTGCTTGACGTACAACCCCTTGGTGGTCTCTGCTTGCAGTCGAGGGCGGACGCACGTGTTGACATCGTACGACGCGCCGTCAGCTACTCGCACTCGCATGGGGTTTTCGTGAGGTCGAGGCGTCAAGGAGGGAATGCTGCGTACAGTCTTGTCCGAGATAATGTTGGTGGAGCACCCACTGTCCACCAGCACCTTTACGCGACGACCGTTCACGTACGCCCAGAACAACAACAAGGTGGGGGCCTTGGAATTGTTGATCTGTCGAGGTGGCGCTCGCGATGTTGATACAGCCGCCAAGAGATCACTCCAGCCAGGGCTCATGTCCCCACTGTCGATGATGCTGTTGAGCTGGCATACGATGGGGTCGTCCTTGGCATGAGGGTCGCCTAGGTCAGGAGGGTCGTCCATGTCAGAGTCCCATGGTAACTCGTAGGTGCCTGCATCGGCCAAGAGCCCTTGAGCGGTGGCTGTCTGCACCAGGTCCCTGGGTGGGTAATCAGGTGGGTACAAGGCCACTTGGATGACCTTGTCCTTCGCTGCTCGCGCCATATCATTCGTCGCCAAGTCACTTGCGTACTGGAGGAGTCCATCTTCTACTTCCTCTTGCGCTTGTTCCTTGCTTGGCTAAGATGTGCAGTAGCTCTTCGTCTATAGGAGAGTCCCGCTCCAAATATGGGAGGCCACTGGCATAATCCCGCTTAAGCTTCTCTCGTTGGCGAACCTTCTCCAGCCCACTGAGCCACCTCCTCCTTGGTGCTCCTTCAGCTCGAGCTGCATGGGTCGGTGACAGCCATGGTCGGGGGCGGTCACTCCGTGTGGTTGAGGTTGCCTCGACAGTCGTGTTGTCGTTAGGTGAGGGCGTACGAGGTCGACGCCCAAGCTGGATGTCTTGACGTCGTCGTCGGTATTCTTGCAGCCTTTTAAGTTTGTTAAGGGCCGCGGGTAAGGGTGATCGAGCTCGAGCTTCTCGCTTGTTGGCGGTAACCGCGCTGTGCGTTGGTGACCGCGTGGGTCCTCGGCTGCTGCGTCGATGCCCGGCTCTCCAAAGCGGTGGGCTCGTGCTCCGCGGAGGTGTACGGGGCGGTGCAAGGTCCGTTTCCAGAGCCTTGATGGAGGACCTCAAGCCCCGTGTGCCCACTTTGGAGCGTAAAGCGCTCGTCCCTTGCCCTCGGACAGCTCGAAATTGCCAACCTTGCAATGGTTGGCCCGTTGGCTCCAAGTGCACGCGGTAGCTCTCGGTCACCTTCAGGGTACGTCGGTGCCGTTTCTCAACGTGCTGGGAGTCGTCTGAGAGGTCCTCGCTCGTACACACTGGAGACTTGGCTTCCTTGCGAAGACGAGCTTCGACCACTTGACGCTCCGGCGCGGGAGGAGGGCTAGTCATCGCCCGCGAGGGTAGCATGTTGAGCTCATCGGAGTCTAGGTATCCTGTGCAAGGAGCACTCCGCCTTTGACGTCGACGGGCTCTTCTCCACTTCTCCCGCAACTGCTGCTCCGAGAGGTAGGAGGGGGGCTCATCGCGGGGATGTGGGGTTCCACAGCCCGAGCTCATTAGGACTTGGAGGGTACTCCGAGCTCGAGGGAGTCCTCCGCGGCAAAATCCATTAGTTCCTTTGGCAACACCGCGTTGAGCACGTCGCAGTATTCATCCGTTTCCACTTCGTGCGTGATCATGTCCAAGGTTTCAGCCAGAAGAGCTTTGGCCCACTCCTTCTTACGAAGAGCAGCCTATGGGCACTCTCGAGCATAGTGCTCTTTGCTTTGGCACAACCTGCAACCAGTGTACTCCGGGGAGCCCAGACGTTGCCCAGTAGGAGTTGCACCCGCGGGACGATCTTCGGCTAGAGCTAGTAGCTCCTCCGAGACCTCCACCGCTGCCAGTAGCTGCACTGGCGCTCTCCTACTCGTCGCGTTGTTCAAATGCAACTCCGCCTCAATGGCGTATTCCAGCGCTAGGCGTCGACTGGCTGGAAGGGCGCGGTCGAGGAGGATCAAGGGGGTCCCCTTCCGCTCTGCAATCTCGAACGCCTCCTTCCGTACCTCCGCGGATAAGCCCGAGAGGAAGACGTCCAGGAGGTCGGATTCCGGAACCGGTGTGGTGAGCTCGTGTGTCGCCAACATGGTCACTACGCGATGGGCTAGATGCAGTCCATCCCAAAACTCGCGCACTTTGCGCGGTGTCGCCATGCGTCCTTGAGTTTGGCGTACTCGGCGTAGGAACGAGCCCAAGGTGGCCATTTCACTCTTCAGCGGCACGATCAGCTTCGCCAGCGGCACAATGACCTTCTCAAGGTTCAACGACTTGTCCGCCTCGGCATCCAGGAGAACCCCTCGCAGCTCCGTTCCTTCGGAGCTAGGCGTAGGGAAGCAATGCTGGGTGATCTCCTTCAACAAGATATGCACCGAGAGAATCGGCTCTCCGAGCTCGAACGCTCCGTTGGGCACGTTACACGGGGTGTTCATCGTGAGGAGCACCACTGGAAGGGCTAAGCACCTGTCGAACTCGTCCACGAACCGCAGCAGCGGGCCGAAAGGGTTCGTGGACCCCTCCAACGGTGCTGAGTACAAGGACATGATGTCCTTCGCGGCCTTGAGGGCATACGAGTGCCTCGTGTACTCCTCTCGTTGCTGCCTGCCGTCGTTGTACGAGGACCTTCTGCTAGAGCCAAAGCTATAGGACGTCTCGTCATCAGGGTCGTCATCTCCTCCCCCTCCGCTGCCGCCACGACGCGCGTTGGACCCTCCAGGGTCTCGTGAGGGGCGGTCGCCATGTTCGTCAGGGTTAGGCTCGTTAGGCGGCCCATTCCCCCCCCCTTGGTGCTCACCAGGTCCCCCTTGGTCGTCCTCGTCGTCATCGCCTCCGCCGTCGCCTCCGCCGTCGCCTCCGCCACCTCCGCCCACGATTATAGCTGGCAATTTACCGGGTAAAGGATTTTGGCCCTTGGTAATACCGGGTAAAATACCGGTAATACTTTGAGTGGTATTACCGAGGTAATACTATTCTGGGATTTTTGGCAATAATTAAAACGATCATGGGGCATCACGCACACATTATTATTGGGAGTCATACAAGTGTGCTACTAGAGGCTTTGATGTATACGCAATCGATCTAAGAAGGTGGTCAGACCAAATTCGAATGTTGTCGCCACCGAAACGAACAAAAACTACTTTTCAGAAAGTACAGACAGCCGCCCCGATTTTGGGGATTGGTTACATGCTGCACTCTCGGGTGCCGTCACCTGCCGTACAAATGTGCTCCTAGAGGCTTTGGTGTATGCGCAATCGATCTATGAAGGTGGCTAGACCAAATTCGAATGTCGTCGCCACCGAAACGAACAAAAACTACTTCTCAGAAAGTACAGACAGCCGTCCCGATTTTCGGGATTGGTAATACCCTTACCCGGTATTACCAATGGTAAAATTTGGTATTTTGGCATGGAGGACGGTCAGAGTGTCCTAAGAAGGGTGAATCCATGACGGATATCTCTCGTGTTGCCACGCAGGGATGTACTCGCGTTGTGAACTGTTTAGACTTCGAGCACGTCTCACCCTCTCACGGAATGGGGATGTTGGAAATCGTCCTGGCGTGGCGGCTGAGAAGCCGTCGATTTGATTTTTCCCCATGGTAAAATGGGTAAAATCGATGGTAATACGGGGGTAATACCCGGTAATACCCATACCCGATATTACCAATGGTAAAACTTTTTGGTAACGTGCGGTAATACCCCCCTGCACTAGGGTAAGGACTTTTTGGGGTAAAGTAATACTTGGTAAAATACTGGTAATACCTATACCTAGTATTACCTTTGGTAAAATTCGTGCCAGCCATACCCACGATCGTGGACAGCGGCTTCGGGCTCACTGTGGGGAATTGATCGAATGCCCCCGGCCAAACTCCTCGTGTGCAATAGATGCACAAGGGCACAAGTTGAGCGGCGACAGACATGTTTGACAGCGTCATCACGTCACAACTCCAGATGGCTACCGGAGGTTGCGGGCTGCGAGAACATCTTGAGCATGGGACGTTGGTGGTGCTGGACGCGACCTCGTCGTGCACGCTCTGGACCACTGCTGTGCCCAAGTGAGGTGGTCGAGGGAGTTGGGAAGCCGGTGCCTCCGAGATCGGTGGCCCGCTCCCCGACGCCAAGTCATGGTCTCGGTACTTTCTCGCCACATCGAAGAACATACGTTCCGCCTCGAGGTTGCCCGCATGGCCAGCTAACCGCTCCTCCACACGCGCCCGGATGGCAATGGCAGCGGGCGCGCTTATGGATCGCCAGTCCACCTTGGCCAGGCGGTCATGCACACTCGTGGGGGAAGATGCACGCGTGGAGGCGTCTTCCTCGAACGTCACGCCTTTGTGGCCCCGTACGTCAAAAGTCGTGGCCGACGGGGGCACCATCAGAGCCTCGTGTTCAGCTTCTTGAGCGTCACTAGTGACGGTCGCATAGCTCGCGGGGGTATTAGGTGGTTGCCCTGGCCGTGAGTGCGCTCGTCCGTCAGCGGCTTCAAGTGCGGCTTGCACCACCATCTTGCTCTCCGCCACTTGTTGCTCCAGCAGTCGTTGATCTCGAGCTGCTTGGTCAAGTTGTTGGCGTTGCTCTTCCGCGGCGCGCTGCATTTCTCGAAGTTGTTGATGATGACGTGCAGCTTCCTCCGCCTGCGATGCTACCGCTTGTTCATGCTGATGTGAGACAGCGTCCGCGGCATGCTGCATGCGCGCTATCTGCTCCTCAGCAGATTCGAGAGCGGCCTGTCGCGCTTCTTGGCACACCTTGGTGCGGAGCTCCTGCTGCATCCGAGTTGCTTCCTCCACGGCATTGTGCATGTCCATGCGCAACGCTGTGAGCTGCGCTTGGTGCGCAGTGGCCGCATCCAACGCGACTCGTTCGGTCTCCTCTTGCAGCTCTCGTAGTTGCCGCTCGTGTCGCGTGACTTGAGCTTGGCGCTGCCGTTGGCGTCCACCCTTTTGCCGAGAGCTCCTAGATGAAGAGGTGTGCGAGGCGTCGGAGAAGAGCGCTTCAGTAGAAGATGTTTGACACGATGAAAGTGTGGACTTCTCCTCACTGGACGTAGAGGTGGAGTCGTACATCAGTTTACCTTCGTCACTGCGACGTCGAGCCTTGGCGAACTTGCGCTTGGCCAACTTCTGCCGCTTTCGCTCCTGCTTCGCCACCTCTTTCTTGTGGGCTAACTCCGTCAAGGCCTGGACACGTACAGCACGTTCTCGCTGTGTGGGTCGTGGGGCAGATGAAGCTTTTGATCGAGGTGGTTGTGGGGCGGAGTCAGCGGAATGAACGTCTTCCTCATCGATCGTGGAGTCATCTTCAGACGACAAGACGCCATAGGGGTTGCGGCTAGGTACAGATTGTACGCCATGCTGTTGAACACTTGCTCCCAAAGTGGTTGTACGCCTTAGAGTCTTTATCACCTCCTCGACGCTCACTCCCAACCGCACCAGCCTTGCAGGCCGGTTGGCTGGGATGGTCGTGACGAGTGGTCGTGCAGAGTGGAGGTGATGATAATGGTGGCTTGCTGAGGTAACATGCGACAGAAGGAGTCCACGAGATGGGATCACGCGTTGCTCTCCACTCTTCGTTCTCAGCTGCACTTCCCATGTGATTGCAGCGATGGAGTCTTCTTGGCCACACAGGCGGCGAAGATGTCTACGCAAGGTCGCCCATTGCTTCGGGGTCACGTCAGGCGTGTCCGTCAGAGCTGACCACTCGTGGAGGACTTCGCGCTTCACATGTTGTTCACGCTGGACCGCAAAGGTGGTGCACTTGGAAGCGAAGTCCACGGTGGCCTTCCACGCTTTCATACACTTCCTCACGTAGAACTCAGACCGGGCGATGTTGCACGCCGTGATTTCGAGAGTGATCTCCTTTACACGACGTTGTTCTTCTCGCCATGCACTCAAGAGCCGGGACGCCAATCGTGAACTTGCGTGTCCAGCAAAATCTTGCTTTTTGCGTTGGACCTGATTCTTGCGGTGAACTCGCTCGTGCCATGCTGTAAGGGAAACACGCATGCGTGCGAGACGGGCACGTAGGCGCCATGTCGTAAGTGCAGATGAAACACGCCCGCTGAGCACTCGTGCTGTCCAAGTACTCCACCAATTACGCAATGCACATACCGCTAGAATATCCACTGCTACAGCTTGGCGTGCCAGCTTGACGCTCCACTCGTTCACGCTTGAAGACTCTGATAAGACCTCGAACTTGACAAACAGATCGCTGCACGAACCGCCGGAACAAGTTGATGACGGTGAACCGCATGGGGAAGTCGTTGAGGAGGAGGAAGCACAATCTGATGGGAGTGCGGGAGCCCACCCTAAGGGCGCCAAAGCGGCCAAAGCGGTTGTAGCCGTAGTAACAGCCGATTCTCCGGCAAAGAATGCGGCAGCAGCCGAATCTCCGGCAAGGGCCTCGAAAAAACGAAAAGCTACCGGTAGCCCGCCTGCAGCAAAAAAAAAGGGCAGGTGACAGTGTTGTAAAACATATGTATTATGTATTTGCAAAACATGTTTGAACATCCTGAATGTCCTTCCTGCAGTTCGCGTAAAGCATACACGGGTGCTATGTGTACAAACCAATGCAGTCCATCCGGATGGACCACTGGAAGGAACTGCATAGTCCATCCGGATGGAACCCGCAGCAGTTCCTTGTTTGTAAACCACTTTCCACGCGTACGTACCACGTAGTCCACTGGATATACCTAGGGAGTCCATATACGTTTACAATGCATATTAAATGAAAAATGGCGGTTGCATCCGGACGGACTATATAGTCCCTCAGTGTGTATTTAAGATACTTACTCCGTCCGTGCGTACGTAAGTAGGAGTCCAGTGGGTGGACATACTTGGTCCATCCGTGTATTATGGACAGTTCACACGATTTTCGCATTCATGTTATATATGTACATACGTAATCCATCCGGATGGACCATATAATCCCTCCACATGTATTTAGAAGACTTAGTCTTTCCGCGCGTATGTAAAACGCAGTCCAGTGACTGGACATATGTGGTCCATGCGTGTAATATTAACAATCCATACGTTTTTGCATGCATGCTATACATGTACATACGTGCTCCATCCGGATGGACTAAGCAGTCCCTCCGTATGCATTAGAAAACTTAGTCTTTCCAAGCGTATGTAAATCGTGGTCCAGTAGGCGGACATACGTAGTCCATGCGTGTAATATTCATAATCCACACTGTTTTCGCATGCATGATATACATGTACATGCGCACTCCATCCGGATGGACCATGTAGTTCCTCTGTATGTATTGATTTAAGATAGCCATTTCACCCGTATGAAGGTAGTGTTCCGCGGGCCGGACATACGTAATCCGTATGTATGCAATATTCGTCTTGCTGTCCTTTCCGTGTTTAGTCCACATGGTTTCCGTACGTAATCCATGCGATATCCATATGAAATACATGGGACTTCCACTTGGTATCCATACGGTCTTTCCGCTAACCGTCCATGCGGATGGACGCCATGTGGACGATATACAATGTCCACATGGAGTCCATATGGATTCCAGACGTTGTCCACATGCAATCCATGGGACATATTTACACGAACGACGTAGTCCGTACGCTTTTTAACACTTTACGAGTTTTTCGGCCTTGTGGTCCATACGGCTGTCCACATGGCATCCACATGGTATCCATACGACAGTCCATACGTATGGAAGGGCTCTGTTTTCCTAGGGGACAGACCCGCAGCGCGAGATCCTGACTGACCGGACCCCACGGCTGAGCCGGGGGCGGCGCCGGCCCGACCCCCTCCACGACGACCCGACCGACCGTGGAATTCTTCTCCATCCGAGTACATTGACATTGTATGCGTGCTATGCGTGCGATCTAACCAGCGGAAGTCGAAAGTGCTACACGACACACGCGGTGACCAGCATCTGCCGATCCAGAAATTCACCACTTGCGCCCGAGCACAAGTAGTCACACCGGCCGAAGCGCGGAGATTTCCGGGACGTAGAGGAAACTAGAAAACTAAAGCTCCATTGGGAACATCACGCGTGGTACGCTCGCAAATTAACTAATTGAAAAACGTGTGGCGTGGCAACTAGCACCCGCTCCCAGGAATTCGCTACTTGTGCGCGAGCACAAGCAGTCACACCGGCCGAAGCGCGGCGATTCCCGAATAGGGGGGACTAGAGGGCCAAACTAAAGGCACGCGAGATCCCGAACCGACTCCGAATCCAAGCAAAAGCTACGCAAAATTTTAAAAAATTGCGCAGCGCTTCCGCCGCAGAGGGTCGGAATTGCCTGAAAACTGAGACGATTTGGTTCTGGCCGCACCTGCGAGTCCAAATTACGGCACTAGGCCGCGAGTGCGTGATATGCGTGCTAAGACAAAGGCAACGCGCGCACCTCAAAAGATTTTCGTTGGGCTAGATTCCTCTACGCCAACGCGGTTCCAAGAGACCTGGAACCCTCAAACCCACACACCGCCGCGCAACGCAAGCACAAGAACAGCCATTCTCGATTTCGTAGAAAGGGTTCACGCTAGACAATCACGCGAGGCAAGGTGGTTTTGATCAGAATTCGCGCAAAAAAACAGGGAAGCAACGTGAAAACACGGACTAATTACCATTTTGTAGGAGTCTCCACTCTTGCTTTTCTCTTCTTTACGGTTTCGGACTTATTCTATCTACACTTATTAAACGACCGCACGAGGTATGGTTACGATTGGTCAACTATCGGACTTCGGTTTCGTAAATCCTTCTAGTTATGCTTTTGCTTTCAGTGCATGCTTTCAATACACAATATACAGCAGTTACGGCTCTTTACTTTTATGTTACAATTCTCAGTTCAGTTCTCATCTCCGAAACGGGTTACACTTAGAGTTCTTATACATTCAGGAACTCTTTCCATAACTCAACTGTACTGAGTACTCCGTACAACAGGCTAGGCACCTCACATCAACATCATTCTGATCGGTCCTACTGTACTCCGTACTGAGTACTCTTGCGTTTTATACTTAGCCGTTTTTCTTGCTCTTGTGCTTGCCTCCTAGCACACCCAACCTCCAGTAGAACCCGCTTGCCATCTTGCGGGTGGGTGAGCGCACGAGTAGGACTCAAGCCAGTCCGCTGCCGGTGATGTAGGCGAAAGAATTAACTCCAGAGTCGAGAAAAGTAGCTTATTCGCCTCAGCTCGCACGGTACCCTCTTATTTTTGTCGCCATCATGACTGTTTTTGTCGCCATGCAGAATTCTAGGGTTTGTTGCAGAATTTTCGGCTGCGTGCAGAATTTCCCGGGAAAAATTATCCGAACCCTTAGAGATTCCATTTCAGTTCTTGTTCTGTCATTTTTTCTCAGGAAATTCTGCATCGCCATCGCCATCGGAAATTCGTCGCCATCGCCATTGCCAACAGCATCAGCATTGCCACTTTGCCGGTACTTCAAATACCACTTCAAACGAAAGGCCGCAACGTTTATTTCCCCGCACGTTGGTTTATTTCGCGTATTTTGGGTTTATTGGTTTCACGTACTCGTTTCACGTATTTATTTCTCGTACTTATTTCGCGCACTTTGGGTTTATTTCGCGTACTGTGGGTTCATCATTTTCGCGCACTTTGGAGTTTCCCGTACTTTGGATTTATTTCGCGTACTTTGGGTTGATCTATTTCATGTACTTCTTTCGCGCACTTTGGATTCATTATTTTCGCGTACATTGGGTTCATTATTTTCGCGCACGTTGGGCTTTCCCGTACTTTGGGTTTATTTTGCTGGAAGTAGCACTGTGGCACTCAATTCCTTCACCTGCCACTTCCTATAGTAGGGTGTATGACGACCGTCACTAAGCCGGCACCCTAAACCTGTTGTCCTCACTTAACGGACAACGTATGCTATTCGGCATTCATTCTGAGAAACAGCCTTATTAGGCATATCACCGTATTCTGTTTAAGTGTTATATCTAGCAGGTTTGGACCCACGCACTATTTTTTCAGACACTGCGACTTGGCCATGATTGGCAAAACGACGACGCTTGGGATGGAGTGAGGTGTTCCGCTGGGGGTTGAGCACGCGGATGGTATGGCCTGCTTACGGACGTTCGGTTGATTGGAAACACGTGGAGCTGTGGTACCTAGCGCGATTGTTTTTAACGCTGTATTATCGTTGGGTTGGTCTGGATTTGTTGCGTCGGGCACACGCCACCGCTCTTCCTTCGCGAAACTATTAATTCCCACACGAAGCAGTTCGAGACTTGACGCCTTCAGCTTTCCGACATTCCGCGACGACCCGTCCTGACCTGTGGCCGCCTCCGTAGCTCAATTTCCGTCCACATACAATTTTCCTCGCTCCACCCATATAGTCGCTTTACCATGGTAGCCACTAGATCCAACACAAGTGCGACGCCTCGACGGCGTTCATTAGCGACATATTTCGACGATGCTGCGACGCGACATGCGCTCACGCCCAACACCCCGGATGCGCAACGGCTGCACCGGTGGAGAATTCTTCTACAGCAGTTTTCGTGGCCACGGTGAACACTTTGACGCGAGACCGCTTCGACGAGTCCGTGGCGAAGATAAAGCCTATCCAACACTAGGTGGGAAGGATGCCATGGCCTGATCGCGTCATTGTGACCTGAAATCGCGACCTGACCTCATCAAGGCGTGACACAAGCGTCGTCACGCTCGTGTCGCCGGCGATTTCTGGCGAAGTCCAAACGTTCGCTCCCTAGATTCCATTCTTCCCGCGAAATGCTCACTTCAAAGCACAAGAAAAAGAAAAAACCACGCCCGTCGGGCGTATGAGTAAATTAATTTCCCCGGCCCTACTCTGGGCCGGACCGCCACGAGTGGCGGCCTTGATGGGACAATTTATACTGGGTGGTTCTTATCTTTCTCCTCCTCTTGTTTTTCTTGTCTGAGTTTTCTGTATAGCTGGTAGGTGCTGTGTGCATAGTTTACTGTCAGGTCATGTATTCTCTGTAGTGCCTGTGTGGCCTCTTTTCTGTTGAGTCCAAGTTGCTCGAGTATGTCTTGGTTGTGTTTGTACACCGTGCCTGTTCTGCCCACTGCAAACACATGAAGTTTGGCACGGAATCCGTGCCTGCGTAGCAATTGTAGCAGCGGTCCGTATTTCATGTATTTTTCCAGGAGTTTGGGTCCCCACTTTTCGTCATCGGTGTGGGCCACCTCTATGAGGTGTAGGTTTTTTACCCTTGCTGGTGCTTCCTGTTGTGTGCATTCCCATCCGTCCTCCAGGTCTTCTAGGCCCTCTATCATGACTATGTCTACAAAACTTGGTATTGTGTCGGGCCCATCGTTTCTGCCTGGGTTGTCCTTCCCGTCGTGTCTGCATTGCCCCCTGGTGAGTATGTAATTTGGGAGTACCCTTGGCTTAACCCCTGGGTCCCTCTTTTTTCCAGTGTAGGCGAGTACTTTGCATCCCCCTTTCCTATGGTGGTCAAGTATGTGTTTTAGCTCATCTGCGTGGGCATCTGCCCTGTCCGAGAACATCCCTCGCATTCGTGGGTTGTTGCATCCACCTAGGGCGTGCCCTACCCTCACGAGGAAGCCCTTTGCGTAGTCCACCCCTTTGTGTCCACATCCTTCCAGGGTGCACTTCCCGCCCCCTCCGGCTGAGTTTTTCGCCGTCTCATAGTCTTGTGCTGGCAGTATTCTCAGTCTGCATTTGAGTATTGTTTTTCGTACCGCAAATGTGGCTCGTTTCCAGAAGCCGTTCGCTATTTTGTGTAGTGGCGTGTCTCCTTTGAGGTGCTTCATTGTTTCGTTTAGCCAGCTGTCGGTGGTCCTGCCCTCTTGAACCGAGGGGGCGTTCCTTTTTTCCGTTCTGCTGTGTGTCATATCGTGTTTTCGCTGTTTCCATCTTGTTCTGGGCATCGGGTCCTCCATCATTGCGTGGACTCTGGACTCCTCTGTGACACGGTTATGGTGAGCTTGTCTTTCATTTGTCGGCTTCCCTTGTGGCTTTTCCCGCTGCTCAATGAGTTCATTTAGCATGTCAAAAATTTCCTCGTCGTTGTGTTCCTCTTGGGTCACTTCTAGTCTCTCCGCGAGCTCGTTGAGTTCCTTAAATATTTCCTCCCCTTCGGAGGGTGGGGGTGGTGTCCCTGCGGGTTCGGGTTCGTTTCCTCGGGTGGGGTCCTCTCTGCCCTCTGTTTCTTGGTATTCTTGGTGCTCCTGCACCTCTCGCATAAGGAGCATCTCCTCTTCCTCCGTTTGTTCCATCATGGCTTTTATTTGCCTGTCTTCTTCGTCTCGGGTCTGGTTGGCTTGTTGCTGCTGGTTGGGTACCAGGTCCCGTATTGCCGTTTGTTCCTCTTCGTTCAGTTTGTTGCGCTTGGTCATGGTGCGCCTCCCATCTGAAGTTGCGCTCAGTTTTCAGTTGGTGGGTCCAGGTTGAGGGTTCTCCCTGGAGGTCGGTCATTTTTGCTGAGAGTCTACTGTTTCCTTGGGCTTGCCGTTCACGGAGTAGTGTGGTTACGTATTTTTGTACCGCGAGTTTTCCTTTTAGCTCTCTGCTGTTCGAGTCCTCGTCTGGTATCATGGGTTTGACTTTTATTGTCTCGTTATTATCCCACGCTTCCGTGAGGGTTCCCGTAGTACAGGCTTGTTTGGCTGCCTCGTCGGCTTTTTCGTTCCCCACAATTCCCGTGTGTGCCTTGACTTTTAGCAGTGAGACAGTGTGCCCTGCTGCTACTAAGGCCTCAATGTTGACCAGTATGGCATACAGGAGGTCCCTTTGCTGGTGGTGTTCCATGTTGTGGGGTTTCGTTCTCATGCTCTCCAGTTGTCTAATGGAGTTGGCACTGTCCGTGCAAATGGTGAGTCCGTTGCCACTTGGTGGTGGCGGGAGCGTCACCGCTTTTTGTATGGCGAGAAGTTCGGCTCTGTTCACCTCTTGGTCCTCGCCTTCCCATCGAATCATGTGGGCCTCCCCTTCCCCGGACCTGGGGTCCCATACCGCGGCTCCTGAGGCCCATTCTTTGCCTCCTTCTTCTGTTTCTATCTCTCTTTTGCTCCCGTCCGTGTAAAGGTACGAGGTTGCCTTGTGTGCCCTTTGAGGGGAGGGGTACGTCAATTGGGTTGGTGTGTCCCTCGGGGCTCGGTTCCTGGGGTCCTCTGTTTGGTCTCTTGTCAATTCCCATCTCCTTCCTTGGGCTCCCGGTTCGTGTTCGGGCCAGAAGTCAGTGGGGTATCTGACAACTTTTGACCTCGCTACTTTGTCCCATATCGTTTGGGCGTCATTCTGTCTTGTAAGCCTGGTGTGTAAGGTGTTCGCTTCCACCACCTGTTGTACGGTGGGGGGGTGTATGTTCCATTTGCCTCCTCTGCTTCCGGGGAGGAGTTCCCATTTGGCTGGTCCTTCTTCCCCGTGGAGGTGGCTGTCCTCCCACCAAGTTTCCACCTCCGCTTGTACGTTGCAGCACTGGGGGCAGAGGTCGTTCCGCAAGTGTGGCCCTGTGCTGCACATTCTTCCCATTGCATTCGTCATGTCCTTTGTCTTAATTTCCGGGAGTTCGTATCTCTGCCATGGTCTTGTGTCCACCACACAGTCTACACTGGGGGTGCGTCCTTCTTGGTTTGGTTCATTTGCATCGTGTAGGTTTGCCTCCCTCATCGGCTGTTTGACAGCTGAGGTGGTGCGGACCTTGCTTTGCGGGCAGGTTGT
>LGRX02026593.1:0-24544 GCA_001247695.2 Cymbomonas tetramitiformis | reverse complement strand
TCGTCAAGGGCTATGGGGCCCTCGAAGAATTCCTGAACAATTCGTCACCAGTGTCACGAAACAGACACACCTAAAGCGGTTTACCCGACTCAGGTAAGTATTTTTTTGTTCTGCTCAAAACATGGAGTCCCGCAAAAAAAGACCCTCCAGAAAGCAGCTTGCCAAAAAACAGCGAAACAATATCGCCACGTTTTGCTCGGCTGAATATTCATGCGGATGCTCTGGGAACTGCGGTCGTCAGTTTGCCTACGCTTCCTACGAAAGAAACTATAATCATAAGAATCTTCTATCTCAACCGGAGCTCACTTCTATGCTGACCTCCACTATTGCTGATGCAGTCGTGCGGGACGCTAAAACAGGAGAGCGTTGCATCCCTTGTATCAGCACCCCGTTCAAGTTCGGTGACAAGAGGGTATGCGCTGTCACTTTCCGCAACTTGTGGGGCTTGCCACGTGCTAAATTCTTTCGGTACCAGAAGGCTGCCCTAGCATTGGATGGCATGATGCCGAAGACGACTGTTTTTCAAGAGAAAAAGATCCCCAAAAAGCCGTTCGGTCATTGTTACGACGCTTTTAAGGACTGGGCTATGGTTCACATGTTAAAAGGTCTTCCACAAGACATGCCAACCGATGGGTCGCTACAGATCAAGCCGCTGAATTACGACGTCGAGTATATTAATTACCGACGCCTGGTGGCGGAACCGGTCCTTGTCGTGAATAAGACCTTCCGGAAATACTGCAGGCACTTGGTCAAGAAGGAACTGAACATCCGTATTCGGAAGAAGGTGGAAGTGGCAGGCATGTGTTCGATCTGCGACAACCTTGACGCGCGTTGGGCTAAGTTGCAGGCTTCCGACCCAGACCATGACGCTTGGAAGGAGCTAACTAAGCTGAAGGAATCACACAGCGAGACGCACAAGTATCAACGCAACTGCTACGACGCACGCAGGAGAGAAAGCGCTGATCCTCTTGGGGATATCGACTCCATCGCTCTTGACGGGGCGGCAAACAAGAATACCGTGGTGCCTCACGCCCCTCATCAAGTGAAACACGTCAACGAGAAGAAACAGAATTTCTTCAACTTGCATCTGCAGCTCACTATACTACATGGTTGCATGTTGCTCTTCAATCTGAGTTTTCCTTGGAGCAAACCCAAAGGCGCGAACATGATGCTGACATCATTCACCAACCTGCTTATGCTCCTGGCTTTGGGTCATACTGGCAAACGGTTCTTCAGGAAGACGTTGCATCTTCAAGTTGACGGAGGCTCTGAAAACTGGAATCGCTACACGTTCGGCTTTTGCGCCCTGCTGGTTCATTATGGCATCTACCACAAACTCGTGTTGCATCGCCTCATGGTTGGGCACACCCACAACGATGTTGATGGCTGGTTCGGTTTGATGAAGATGTACATATTCGGTAAGGATGCTACAAAAGCAGGTCGATGGCTCATCTTACTCGAAGACTATATCAGCTGGCTTATATCGTGGCCGGTAAATAAGTTCTTGAAGCTGGTACAAGTTCAGGGTCAGCAGCTGGACTTCAAAAATTGGCTGAAGCCGCATCTGAACTGGGACCTCACGGGATATGGAGGTATGGTGCGCGATGTGCATTACGTGGAATTCCAAAAGGACGAGCGTGGCGTAGTTCGCATGAAGTACAAAGGGGGGGACCATGTTAAGCCTTGTCTTCCCAAAGGCGTAGACGACGACTTGACCAAAGGTCCGGAAGTAATGAACAGCTATCCCGACATTGACAGCTCTCCACCCTTGCAGGAAGTGCAGCCGCTTCCAGCGAAGGAGGAGGCAGACACCCTGAATGCGTTTCAGCGGCTATGTGATCATGGTGTCGACCGTATCTCTCATGAGCAACAAGACCATCTATGTGGGTATTTTCCTTTACCACAGAAAGCTTCCGACTACGACACCTGGAAGGGCCCGAAGTTTGATCAGCAGCAACTCTTGGACTTGAAGTTGCTGCTGAGCAACGCTTGGCACCAGAACACGACCGAGGCGTCCGACCCCGCAACAACTGAACCGCAACCAGAGTTGGAGACCATTGCCGACGGCAGAAATGTGATGGTCAAGGATCTGCCAGTGGACATTCCCAAAATAACGAAAAGATGTGAGCAAGAAGCACGTCGGGTTGAAGATATTTCTTTCTGGTGAGTTCTACAATAGTCACTTCTCATAATCAGTACAAGATATGAACCGCCATCAAGCACGCTGCTTATTGACTGACCAAAGGGTTCCTTATGTTCCTTATTATTCAGGTACAATAAGGGCGAGCTTAAGGCGGTGTTGCAGCATATGGGGCTCGACGGTGCGGGGCTGGCTGCAGAGTTGGCCACACGTTTGTTCAATGCGACCGCCGCAGCGCGCAAGGAACATCAGGAAAGGGGGCGTCGCGGTCAGCGTTCGAATGCAGGAAGCGCGAGACCGGTTTCCGACGACAACGGAGGTCAAGGTCGAGGCAAGGGACGTGGGGGGAGAACAACTGGCCCCGACAGTCAAGCTGCAGTTGCTGAAGCAGGTGCAGGGAAAGGTCGAGGCAAAGGACGTGGGGGGAGATCAACTGGCCCCGACAGTCAAGCTGCAGTTGGGAGAGGTGCCGGCATGCGCGCTAATGCTGCCGCTGGCATTAAGCTTGTATACCCATCGTCCCCTCCTTCCTCCCCTGTCCAAGACAATGTCAAGACTCGCAAAGTTGGGCAGGCGGAAGCAGGTGATCCTAAACGACCACGAGGTTCTCCCCCTACGACAGCGTCTCCCACCTTTTCCCCTCCTCAACGGAAGGCCAGGAAACGTTCTGTCAACAATGGCCGCTGTCTATTTCAAGAATCGCCCGAGAAGAGTGAGTCGGACTCGTATGACGACATGCCTTTACTTCAGCGAGCAGCAAGGCCCGTAACTGCTCCAGCAGTTTCTATGAAGTCGGACTCATCAGACGAGGACGACATGCCGTTGGCGCAACGTGCTGTGGCCCGGGAATTCCTCCCGGCAGACTACACCTTCGAAATGATAACTGCTGTTCCAAAAACCTTTGCTGTCACCGCTGCAGGTGAAAACAACCCCGCCGACGAGTGCTGGTTTACGGTTCCACTGGCACGTGGGAAGGTTTCACTTCCCATGCACTATGTTGAGGTCTTGGACTTGGATGTGGAGAAACGCCTGGTACACTGGCAGTTCTGGATTCCACGCGCTGCGAACCTTTCGCCGGCCTCCAAGCGCAAGCTGCGCACTTTCCAGAGCACGGACTTGCTGTTTATCGCAGACGCTTTCAGGCGCGGAGGAGGTCGGCACAGGGCGTGGCATCCCTTCAACCCTGCGGAAATGCTGACTTGCTGGGATGAGCGCATCTGTCCGCCCGAGGCGGCGGTATGCCTACAGGTCCTGAAAAGGAAGAGCTTTTAAAGACTATTGCCGACAACCTGTTTTCTGAGTAGAATCTTTTTTACAAGTTTGTTTACCCTGAACATGGCATCCTTCTTTTTACAGATCTTCCTACCATGTGTATACTGTTTCAATCCCAGCTCGCTAGAGCGGTTTCTTTGTATGATATAAGGAAAAACAAACTCGAAACGGTGACAACGCGCCGTGTAACTCTTGAGTATGTTGCTTAACTTCACATGGACAATTCTAGCGCTCAGGGTTTTCAGGGTTTGAGGGGTAAAATGACCAAAACGGTCACCAAAATTATGCATCCAACTATTCCTGTGTGCAACTTGCGATTGTGGACTTGTAACCAAGTTCAAATCCATCAAAATAACGTAACAACTGTGCTTTAAACTCCTGCAATATAGTTCACCACCCAATTTCCAGGGTTATTTCCCATACGACTGGCCCCGTAATGATATTTCCCCATCTTAGGGTGGTCGAAATTGAAAAAATCCATTTTTTCCCCAAGGAGTTCTTATTGTTATGCATCAAGCATATGTAGAGTATATTGAAAATACATACTTGAAAAAGTTTTGGGGATTTTTCGTCGAGAATCGTATTTTTGGTGATTTTTCTGAGTTCGCGTGGCAGAAAAACACACTAAATCGTCGATAAAACATCAAATTTCTCAAAATTTGCATTCGAGAATGTTATTTTTTGTTTAAGTGCATCAAATGTGTGTAAATTCCACAAAAAAAATGACCCCAAAAAAATGAGACTGGAATGAGACTGGGGCCAGTCTCATTCCTGCGATTCCATCGTTCAGAGTGGAGAACACGATCACGAGGAATTCTTCAACAAAGGCATGATCCCTCGAGTGAAAACCTATTTGGACGAGCACTTGAAGAAGGGCATGGGACCAAAGACGGTGTTCCTAGAAATGATGAAGGACGACAGTAGCCAGCCGACCGTACCGTCGTATAGAGTAGTCTGCAATTATATGCCTACAACAATAAAATCAGAATTTGGGAAACTCGAGATATTAAAACCTACGGTAACTATATGCTGGAGTGCGTGACTGCTAACTTGTTCGCCATCCCCATCACGGACCTCGACACCCCTGGGGTGTTGTGCATGTTTGACGGCCAAGTTCTTCTTCAAGACGGAAGCTACGCCATTGTTCCTGCGTACAAGGATAACTCACGCAACAACTTACCTCCCTTGATTTTCCAAGCCACTTCTTGCCTGGAAATTATGTTAGCTTGGCAGCAAGACAAGTAGAGTGAGGACCCAGCCGTTTGTGAACGGCGCCTGCAGCAAGAATTTGAGAAACTCTTGGCGTCAGACGGTTGTTCCTACTTCCTGGAGCTCGCGTCCAATCTTTTGGCATGTCACGGGTGGAGTACCAAAACGTCGCAATTCTACAAGGGCAGGCTAAACCTTCGGGCGCTTTTACGCAACTACAAGCAACTTGTTGAGGACTACCAACTTCAACAAAAACGAAAACGCTGGACCGTGATCTACACCACTTGGGAACTACTTCAAGTGTTGTCCACTAGCGCCCACCGCTCTCGGGACGACACCTACAAGACCAATTGGAACGGCTTTCCCGTCGAGTTCGGCGGTACTTGCTGGTTGGATAAGCGTATCCGAATGGGCTATATGGCCTTGAAGTCCCACGAGGACGCCTTCGCCTCTGAGCTCGTGGACTTTCTCGTCCTGCATCCAGGTTTTTTTTAATGCGAAAATACTTGATATAATTACATAGATCGGTCCACTTCAGCATATTGGACGCAGACCAAAAGGGTGTGTAAATATAATATAAATGGTACAGAGTGTATTTTCTGAATCAGATGACAAGATTCGCGATCAGTCGTATAATCAATGCAGGCGGCATTTTTCGTACAGCAATACAGTGAATGTGTCATGCACCACGTTAACGTTACCCGTGATGTATTCAAACTAATTATGGAAGACACACGAGTACGCTGACTGGCAGGAGGTGTCACGTTTACGGTATTAATTACGGTATACATTACGAGAATGATATCCAATCGGTAGAGATCGTGTATAAAGCGGAATTTGATGCTGCACGTTGGACGGCACATGATCCTTGCTTGAGTCACTGTACTAAATATTCGCAGATTGTGGATATCCACATCAGGATACTGGGCGCACGCACGAGACACGGGAAATTTACAAAACATGAAATCTGAGCAATTTATACACAAATCATACAAATCATGAAGACTTGATGAATTGCGTCCTCTGCTGACGAACTCTCGCAAGCGTATTTTAGCCACATAAATACAGGGGTCACACGATGCGGGGTGAGGACACGGAGCAGTAGTCCTTTGGTGAATGGTGTGACATGACACTGACTCAAGACTGACGAGAGACGGATGTGTGTCGTTCTTTATGCGGAATTCGATCGGAGATGAAATCGATGAAAGTTGGACGCGTGGAGGTTTCATGCGGCATGTTTACGAGAGAGGGGTTATTGTACATTCTACATGCAGAAAACATTTAAATTCCCATGCACTGTCACATATGTGTTTTGAACATACCCGATACCGTACGTTTGCCCACGGCGTAGTCAAAGTCTCGGTCAGAGTTACCCAGCATACACAGTGCAGACTTACGTACGGTGTGTTGAGGGACGGCTCGGAAAACAAACGAAACTCGGTGATAGAAAAATAAATTGCTACATTTGGAGAGTCTGCGCCTAGGATCGCCATGAGTGAACTCTGCAGTGAAAAGGCGTTTTCAACTCGCCCAACGGTAGTCGGCCTTGTCTTTTTGCGCGCATGGTGAGAGAAAATAGGAAATGATCTTGCGAGGTCAAGAAACTTTAAGGTTGCTGGGCAAGAGATGGTAGGACTTACAAATGCGCGCACAATATGAGGTGATATATGGGAACATTTTGACATATCGAACGCAGCATTCCGATCATTTTGGACTTGAAACTGAAATTAATTTCTCACTTGTCGCCAAATCATAGGGTTATTAATTTGTTCGTCGTAAAAATCGACATGCTCAGTCGATGGGGCTGCAAATGCGCGCGCAATTACTAATGTTCCGCATATTCATTGAGCACCATAATATGACAAGTTTAAATTTTAGGGTCAGCATTAATTCGGTCGCATTATGTCGCATTTCAAGCACATTTCGACTTGTGTTGATGTTGACGTTGATGTCGAGGCGAATGGTGATGGCTTGGCGAACAAAATGTGCATTTCTTAGGGGGCACATTGCTTCGGCGCTCTGGCGCTCTTGCGCTCTGGCGCGGCGCGCTCTGGCGCAGGGCGCTCTACAAAATTTGCATTTCTTAGGGGGTGCACAAAACCCCCTAGACGTTCGATACCAAAGTTTGCTAGGGGGGGGGGTGCCCCCACCCACGAGGGATGAGAAATGTCTTGCTAGGGGGGAGGGGAGCGTAAGCCCCCGGCGCCCCAGGCGTTGACGCATGCTGCCAGGGGGCGTAGCCCCCGGGCGTTAGTATTAATGCTTTGCTAGGGGAAGTGTCCACATGTCCTATCTGCCCCCGAGCAATGTTCGCCCGCCCTAATCGGTCAATATACACATATCTCTAGGGTGGAGTGGGGGAAAGGCAAGCGAAAATCAGGAAAACAGTTTTGTCGCATGCGTGCCTTAACGGCATGCATATGGAGCGTTGACGCCAGTACATGCCGTAGCACGTAATGGGCACCTAGAATAGGTCCCAATGACTAGACTCTACCATCATGTTCAGTGCCATGGCCACATGGCATGCCTTAATCAACCTCACCATGTGTGGTACTTGTGATAGTACAAACGAGAGTGAATTGATTTTCAGGCATTTCACCCCCCCAAAGCGCGTGACCGTGACATGTACCAAAAGTCGGTCGGGGTTATTTTCAATGTTTAAAATAATTCAAAAGGGTCCTAAATGAATTTTCAACTCCTTAGTTTGACCGATATGCCCTCATCTAATGCACCCTACATGGGATTCTTATTGGTACTTGTGACAGTACCACGGCACGGGGTAGTAGCCACTTAGTAGCATCACTGCAACGGCAAAACTTGATAGGGTGACCCGAGGCGAGGGAAGGTGGGCCTCTGCGAGCATTTCTATTTCTGAAGACCCGGAGGCACCAGTAGGACCCGTTCTTGCTACTGCAAATGCCTTTAACTCTGCTTGCTCCGTATCCGAGTATCTTGATATTGCTTGTTTTCATTACCATGCCACTGCCACTCACATCCACCGAATATGGTGGTGTCACGGGGGACTAGATATCCAGTACTGCCCCCTGTATGCCATTCCTCGATGCATGTGACAGATGACTGCATTATTCGGCTCGAGACCGCGAGTCACATCGATAGAGACCGCGAGCCACGTGTTAGAGTACTCGAGCATTGCCGTAGCCGCACTCGTACAACCGTGCATAGCTCACGTAGCATAAGCTACTTAGACTCTCTTACTCTCATATGTTATATCTTTTACTAAGACATATCACACGTTACAGCCTCATAATTTTGCTTACAGCGATAGTTATAAAACACGGATATACAGAATATTATACCCTGTATGTGTTTCAAACTATCTATTAAAATCAGCCATGTACCCATGTTGCTCAAACGCGGGTGAAGTAGACGAACGAACGCTGGTGTTAAATTACACGAAGAGGATTTCTACGTATACGGTATACGGAGGGGAAAAAACGAGGAGTGTGTAGAAAGTGAGATTGGCTTTTCACATCGACTGTTTTTTTTCAGGCGTAACATATATCGATTGCAGCGTAGTTCTCGTCACATAAGACCTTTCGACAATACGGTACCCCGCTGAAATTATTTTACAGTCAGCGATTCCGACCAATGATCTCCGCGAATTTCTCCACGCGCTATTCTGGACATCTGAATCGGCAATTCGAATTGTGGACGAGAAACGATTCAGGACTGACGTAAGCACACGATGCATGCTTTGTGTCGAAAGGCATCATTGGAATCGTGTAATAAAAAACTAGATTCGATTCAGAGACGACTGCATTTACGTCTAATAAAATCAGAACATTATAAAATCGGATCCTATAAAAATAGGACAATCGCATGTGTACACGGAGACACCGACTCCCCCCTCGACCCAAGGTGCCAGGTCAGCTCCGTCATCAGTGGTGGGGAAAATAAAACCCCCTGTATTTTATTTTCATGCATCTTACACTGTGAAACCACCCGAGCATCTCGTCCCAGCTTCACAGAGTTTGTGGAGACTAAATAACAACGCATATATTCCACCGTTGTCGAATATAGCCACTGTTATTTCACCGTCTCTGTTAGGTGTTGGGCCTCACCACTGGCGAGTTGGCTCACGCTTTCATCTTCTTTGATCCCGTACCTTGTGCGGTTCACACATTTTTTTCACATGATTTGGCAGAGCACCTTCGTCCTCTTCGCCACCATCTTCACCAAGGTATGGTATCAGTAATGTTGATATTCTGATTATTTTATTGATATATCATAAAATCAGTATCAATTGATGACCAAACTTTGAATATTAGAATTATTGGTATCGATTGATTGATTAGGACGACATATCAATATCAATCGATAGACCCCTCGGAATATCGGTATCAATCGTTTGACAGTGGTAGCATATCAATATCGATTGATTACCATTGTCGATTTGCGATATCACTTGTATTTGATATATCAAAATATCAAAAACCGATCCGGGACAATGCAAAAACTGGGGCTTGATAGGCCCATAAAGACGATTACGAGTCCTGGTTCAGGACCTGTTGCACCCTCGATCGATTGATCTTTGATTATCTAGAAGTAACAAAAATTTAAACAGGGTATCCGAGGGTATCCGAAGAGAGATCATCATCATGGGGAAACGTGGGCGTGGCAGCAAACGCCAAAGTGCCTCCGGTGTAACCCTGCGTGCTCAAGGAACCGGGCATGTCAAGAGAACCCAGCAGTCCCCTTTCGATCCTGCTGGAAGTGATGAGGTAGACTATGTCGTGCGCATAATAGAAGCGGAACGCCTATCTGGAGCAACCCCACAATGGTTGATAGGTTGAGAAGGGTATAGTGATGCCGCGGATACTTGGGAGCCGATAGAGAACTTAGTCGGCCATGAGCAGGCGATTGCCGCTTTCCGTGATGAAAGGCGTAAGGAGGAGGTCGCGGAAGAATCGGCTGCTGCCTGAAATTCCTGCAGAGCTGAAAGAGGTGAAGGAGAAGAGTGAGCTTGAACTATATTTAGAGTTCCCCTTGGCTAAGAAAGATGTGGAGTTGCAAGATTGGTGGAGAGAAAATGGGAACAAGTTCCCTTCAGTCGCTAGAATGGCTAGGCAGTTCTTGGGCGTGCCTGCCTCCACTGCGGGGGTGGAGCGTGCGTTTTCAATAGTAACTGGCATGCACTCAGATTTGAGGAAGAATTTGAAAGAGGGTACAATAGAGCACTCGCTTATCATTGAATTAGGTTAGACAAATATAGTTGAACATATCATACCGCTCTGTGCTGTTGTAAGTGTTAACTGCTTAGAGCTCAAACACATTTTGATATATTGATAATATTGATATCCCGATATATCAGTAAATTTAAAGTGATATCAATATTGATTGATTGGCACCCCTAACATATCAAAATCAATTGATAGAGCGTCTAAAGTATTTGAATCAATCGATTAGACCGCTAGAAAATTCGAAATCAATTGATATAATCTTGAAATTATTGGAATCATTTGATTATTGGCCCGAAAATATCAGAATGGCTACTGCCCGAAGGTCCGGTCCTCCCACAAGGACCCAAGTGAATTTGGGCCATAGGCCGCGTTTTTTTCGATATAGTCGGTAAATGAGTGCTTTGGGGTCATATTTAGGTGTCCAATAATTATCTAAAAACTTGTGTTGGGTGGTATGCTCGGTGTGGCTATGTGATTTACGTTATTGAAAAGTGGGGGCGAAACCGCTCGAAATTAAATAAAAAGGCCGGTCCTCCCACAAGGACCGGATTATTCCAAGCTACCTACGCTCACTAAGTGGCCTTCCTGGTGCCCACTGCACATAAAATATACTTTAACATGACCTATCCGTGCCCTCTACAATGTGCACCATCTTCGGAATCCATAATACTGTAACAAACGCCGGCCTCCCATGGTACCGTGCCGGGTTTGTCCAGCTAGTGACAGGCGTGACAGATATGACAAGTATGACAGGTCTCGCGTGAGATGACTGCTCGAGAGAAATAGACTTGGTAAAAGAGATATGGTCATTATCAGGTGACCGCGAAGTGATAAGAGGATGTGACAGTTACAAGTTTACCACTGACGTGTCAGTCAGAATGCGGTAAACGGTAACATTGTTAAAGCTGGCATGGAATAATGACTTTCTATTGGCTAGATGAAGATTTCAGGGCGGAAGCCTGTTACAGTTTTTGCAGATGTGACAATGTCTCGAGATATAAGTAAGCTCTGACCGCAGGTCAGGACTAGAGGACTCATTATTGTTTTGCCTTCGCAAGTGCTAGGTGGCTGTTCGCGTGCCAGTGCTAGACCGCTAAGACAGTTCTGCTCACAGTTTTGTACAATAATTCGTACTTCTGGTTATTATGTTGATCTTTTGATGAATATATTTTACTGCTGTTTTTATCTTTTTACAAAACAATAATGTCCTGCGCGGAGCGGCTTTTTATTTCAGTGCTAATTCAGAAGTAGAGACCCTTTGGCGACAAGTTCACAGCAGTTGGTAACAGCAGATTCGGGAGATAGGCGACTCCAGGGACACCCACGGTGTACTGGCGGACCCTCTTTCCTTTTTACACTTGGCGGTGCTCACACGGAAAAAGGCTCCCAGTGGAGGCGGCGGCGGATCAGCGGTGAATTGCTACTTAATGAGTGGTCTACTATCTTGCAATATCCTCAGCCTGACCACCTTGTTCAACAGCGAATCCAGGGGCACCCACGGTGCACTGGCCTAACTGTAAACAAGTTTGCGTCACTAAGAGTTAATTAGCGACGGTATCAGCTTGGACAGCGACAGCGACGGGGCAAATCAGCAGTGAATGACCACCTTTATGAGTAGTTCCTATCCTGCGGTCCCTCTAGTTGACCACCTTGTCGAAACGGTGAATCCAGGGACACCCTCGGTGTACTGGCCTAACTTGCAGGCAAGTGTGCGACCTAGAAGCTAATTAGCAGCGGCATCTGCCTGGGCTGACTAATTAGAAGTGGATCAGCAGTGAATCACTACCTGAATGAGTGGTCTTTTATCCTACGGCTCCCCTGACGGTACCACCTTGTCTGACGGCGAATCCAGGGACACCCACGGTGTACTGGCCTAAGCTTGAAGCAGGAGTGCAGGGTGTATTGCTTCTTTTTTTCCTTACGGCCCGCAACCGGCAAATCCACTGGCCCGCTTTCGGCCAATACGGCCAATCTCCAAAATTGCCCGCCGCATGCGCGAAATTTTAATTTTAAGTATGGTGATAATGCAAAAATCGCATAATTTTGCATAAATTTTGCTATTTTCATATTAAACGTCACGGCCCGCACCCATACATCCCATCGGCCCGCATTCGGTCCGGAGTGGTGAGCTACGGCCCCGGGCCGGCCCGCCACGGTAAGCAATATACCCTGCAGGAGTGTCTCCAGAAGAGAATCAGCAACGGCATCAGCCCTGAAGGCAACGAGTGGGTCAGCTTTATATATTATTTACTGTTCTGGCAACGGTATTTGGTGAATTCAGGCGTCATCTGCGCACTGGCTTAGCTTGGAGTACTGTTGGTTATTTTTAGAACACCTGTGGATTAACCGCTGACGCTCTCTTAGCCCTCTTGCGGCTCTTGGCAACTTGTGACCTTCGGTGAGACCCCTATGACACCGGTTACCTTCTTGATGAGCAGTGGCGTTGCGAATCCAGGGGTGCTCAGCACACTGGCTTAGCCTTTGGCCCTGCATAGCGACCTGCACTCTTGGTTATCTGGGTGAGCAACGAGCCCTCATGGCAACTGTTGTCAGACTCTTGATGAGCAGTGGCGTTGCGAATCCAGGGGTGCTCAGCACACTGGCTTAGCCTTCAGCTCTGCGTAGTGACGTTTGTTTCTGGTACCTTGGCTGAGAACGAGTCTCCATGACAACCTCTGTGCTCCTGATGAGCAGTGGCTCTGCGAATCCAGGGGTGCTCAGCACACTGGATGGCCTAGCCTTAACCCCTAACCAGCGATGAGAATCGCGGGCTTTTTAGAATTGCACAATTTTGGCGATAACTTCGTCATTTTTTGCCTAAACGAACTTTTGAAAATAACGCAATAGAGGTCTTTGCAAGGCGGGCTGCATAGTTGCGTTTAAAATGCACGACACGGACATTCACGACGTGATGTTTGACAGGAAACAATGGGTGATATCGCGCGCTATATGATAAAACTAAGCCCTAATATCGACCCTAGACACCAAGTAAAACTTTTATCAAGCACTAAACATGTAGTTAGGGCAACCGGTTACTAATAGGTTAGGTGTAACACGCGTGTGTATACACCCAATATGTTATCCACTGACATCACATCGAGAATGAATACATTTCTATAAATATTTTGGCAATCGATGGAAGTTGAGTGTGTTTAAGTGCATGGTTGCATGTGGCTTACTGAGAGCTTTTCAGGACTGTCTTCAAAAGTGAATTTGACGCATTTGACGCTGAGAAAATCAAGATTGAGTGGTTGTTACGTTTCCGTAACACGGAGCTGGTTAGGGGTTAAGCCTTCTTCACACGAATATCCTGCATTCACCGCTGATCCAGAGTGCCGAGACATATTGTTACGCCCTCGGGCCTGTGCTGGTCACACGCATCTCGCTCTCCTACTTGTTCAGGGCGGTGGAAATCCAGGGGCGCTCAGTGCACTGGCCTAAACCAGCCTGAATTAAGCCTGCATTCTACTGGTGAACGAGCTTTACGCTGAGAGAGGGCACACCTCCTTCGCCCCACTTGTCGAGCACTGACATAGCACTTGACCACGGAGGGTGAGGCAGAGCTGAGCACCGCCGCTGTCCAGTCCTCAGAACGGGAGGCTCGGCGATTGGCTCGGGAGAGGAACACTCAGAGGCGGATCACTGGATGGCTATATGAGCACAGGGGGGTCGGCTCCAAAATCCAGTCCCTCGACACCAGTATCACCACCACCACCACCAGCAGCAGCAGCAGCAGCAGCAGCACTTGCTTGGAAGAGGAGTGGCAGCTTCAGTGCCCGCAGCCAGCCATTTTCTCTTCGCACTCGATAGCTTAGACGATATGGACCAGGATGACAGAGACAGTGATGGACTTGATAAGACGGACTCGAAGCTTCGCTACACGGGTGGCAAGAACGAGGATAGGGCAGCGTTCGTCAGGCGTTTTGTGGAAATGGTGGGGAGAGTGCAGCGAGCTCATGAGTGAGTCCAGGATACGCAGGCACATGAGGTCAGCAGCTTTCCAGGGGCTCAACCCACAGGCAAAACAGGCCCTGAAGGACTCTAAGCCAGATTACAGATCATTATGGGATCTCCTGCCCTCGATTCTGGCAGGGGATGATCATGCCAATTCGGTCGCTTACGACTGGTGGTGCGCCGCATACTTGAAAAACGGCCTCATGGCTTCCCACGCGTTTCACGTCTTGAAGGACATCTCTGAGAGGGACTCTTTCCAGGGCTCGGTGCGCTGTGCGCTGCCCCCTTTTCATGAGATGAGGCCAGGGGAGACATGGGCAGTCTGCAGAAAGTACCAAGATGGTGATGCTGATGGTGAACCGTCTGACGATTGGGAAGTGGAGGGAACCTCGACCAAGGGTCTCACGGGCACGGATGGCACTGAAGATTCTCACTATTTCTGGGCTGCCTCTGAGGGCTTTCGTTGCAGAACTTGAGGCCAAATTTCTGATGAAGGGCACCAAAGAGAAGGAGGACCTGCTGGTGACCCCCGAGCAAGATGGCCTCGCCTACGTGAAGAGCTGCCGCCGCAGGGAGTCCGCGCTCAACGCTGGCAAGAGGGTGGAGGACTCCATCATCAGGCAGGACATTGAAGAATGCGTCAAGGGACTACTGTACGTATCAAGGAGTACAAGGAGCGCGTGTCCGAGCAGCTGCGAGTCAGCCATCCTGCCCCCAACAAGGTGACGTGGGAGGACCTGGAGGTCATCGTAGAGGTCCAGGACAAGCTGAAGAACGATGCTGAAGCCTGGGCATTGACTCTTCAGCAGGAGCTCACGCGCAGGTCAAGCTGCGTCTACTCCTGCTACGAGGCGAGGCAGCTTGGACTTGACCTCCTCGAGCTGGTGGCTGCCATGAGGCGCTCTGGTTCTGCCAGGAGAACTGGGGACAGGCGTAAGGACAACAAGAAGAAGGAGCCGGCCCAGCCTGCCAACGATGACGCGAAGAAGCCACCGAGGGAGGCGAACAACGCTGAGAGGGACAAGTCCACCTACAGCAAAGTTCCGCCACCTGACGCTCCCAAGGACAAGCAGTGCAAGTGGTGTTTCACACGCTTGTGGCACACCCCAGACCGCTGCTGGACTGGGTGTCGCGACTCCCAAGTGCCCCCGGACTTCCACAAGAACCGGAAGAACTCGAGGTACCCAAACGAGGTCAAGAACGCCAAGCTGCGCGAGTACAACATCGCGCACCGCTTCGACAAGCACAAGATGGGGATCACCACCGAAGAGTGGCTCAAGCTGCCGGAGGCCAAGCAGCAGCAGGTGGCAGCCAGTGCCGAAGTGAAGGAGAAGCTCGCTGCTGAGCTGTCAGGTTTGCAGGCAGCAGTGCCGGCCAAGGGAGGCAAGAGCACAGAGGCACAGGCCCAGTCAGAGGCGAGCGATGACGACGCGGAGTACCACTCCAACTTCAACGAGCGAGCAGAGTACGATGTGGACGAGTGCGAGTGCCCCACCGATGAAGGGTTGGGTGGCAGCGGTCGTGCTGGGCCGCGCCATGCACCAGAGCTTCAGGCTAGGGCCGCAGTTGCCCTGGGGAGTACGCAGAAGATGCAGGGCTTCCCGGTCAAAACGCCTGAGGAGTTTGACAAGACCGCTCAGGCGCCCAGAGCTCTTCTTCCTAACGTCCTCAGCAGGAAGTTCCACCTGCTGGCATCCAATCTTCGCAGCTCCATGCGGACCTGCTCGCAGATTGCTGCGATCCTACTGTCCCAGCGTGCCATAGATCTCCCGAAGGACATCGAGAACCTTCTGGTCCTTGAGGAGCTTGAGGGCAATGAGCCCGTGGACACGGTCGTGCAGCCCACTGAGGTCAACGAGCACCAGCTCAAGGACACGTCCGTCACAGCTATTGTTCGGTTGTGAGGACTGAACCAGTCTCACAAGGGTGCAAGTAACACTTACAGGGAATATGGTACTAGGACCATAGGTTGATATCGGAATGCTTTGTATACTGTCGGATATTTCTTTATACTTAGATGAACTTTCACTGTTTGAAGTTACAAGACACCAGAGGTCAGTGCCAATGTGTAACTAATTCAAAAACTGACATGAGAGCTTGTTCAGCTCTTTAAGTAGTAACATGTCGACTCGAATTCCCTCAGATCTCATCCGAATTCGACAGTCACATGCTCAGTCACTTCATGTTCACATATCCTCTGACAGGTCTTGTCATTTGGTCCTTGGGCTGTAGCTGCCAGTCATACAGTGATCTCTGCTCTGAATTACTGAATAGTCATAGATCTGATGATGTGGCAAGATCTGGGACTCTCCTGGTTTCCCTCCAGATCTGTGTGGCTGTTTGAATATAAAATGGTTCCCCCCCCCATTTCTGGAATGGTTTCCCACCAATTCTCTCAACCTGATCTGCTGTGGTTGCAGATGTTCAAAAAGTCACAAGCTGTCAGTCACCCTTGTCATACCTCGCGGTCATACTGGTGACTGTCACTGGTGCTGTCACTCGTCATTCAGACACGACTGTCTCTCGTCTGACTCGCGATACACCCTAGTACAACTCTCCCCCCCTTTGCGGCGCGCCTACGTCCTCGCTAGGCTGTCCTGCGTGCTCTTATGTACATAGTCAGGGAAGGTTAGCATGCACTTTGCGACAAGATCGGGCTGCTAAGCCCTCGGTTCTCGGGTCCGTGCCCCCCAGTCCTCGGGTCCGGGTCCCCCATACGGTTCTTGGGTCCGTGCCCCCCAGTCCTCGGGTCCGGGTCCCCCTTACGGTTCTTGGGTCCGTGCCCCCCAGTCCTTGGGTCTGGGTCCCCTTCCGCAATCCGGGTTCGCCAAGGCGCTTCACCGTCTCACGCTGCCAACGCTCATCAGGTTTGGCAACCTCAGCACTACCAGATCACGGGTCTTCCGCGGCCATTGCGCCCCGTGGCTGACCAGCCTCGGTATCTTGAGACTCGCACATGTCAGTCCTCGCTGTCAGCGTCGAGATGAGGTTCATTACCGCGAGTGCGCTCTCCTCCTTCATGCGCTCGTTCAGCTTCAGTTCGCAAAACAGGTGGTACAGCAACGCACGAGGTATTGCATATACCGCTTGGGCTGAACCCATACCGCGGGTGTTAGCCGAGGAGATGCCCCCTTGGGACGTGTTCTCGTGCCTTCCTAGCATTGCTCGCGCAGGGCAGGGAGTCGTGTGGGTGCACTGTAACAAAGGTACTGAAGGTGCCGCATTTGTCCATATGTGAGTTGGCTTCATGTACGGTGCGCCATACTTACAATAGGTGGTCAACAGTGGCTCTGGCAGACCTTTCATTACGGCGCGCGTGTGCAATCCTCGCAGCGTGTCGCCAGCTGGGTTCTCTATGAAGAAATACGCAGGATCGTAAAACTCAATGATCTCCCTGGTACGCCGCACGCGCCTGTCCGCCAGCTTCAGATCTGGAGCTCCTAGTGTCTTCGCCTTGCTGTACTCCTTGCAGGGGGGACTGGCCCAGATGACGTCGAAATGATGCCGCGGGTAGAGCTTGTAGTTCCAGTGAAGGATGTCCTCCGTGCACGTGGCTTGCCACTTGGGTAGGATGTCCACTGTTACCACCTCGCAGTCCCTAAACTGACGTTGGAACTGCTGCTCCACTGAACCGGTACCGCAGAACAACACCAAAATCCTGACTGGGTGCTGCACTCTCGAGAGGTGGGGCTGATAGGCCCGGCTTTGGCTACTGCTGCGGACTGTTGGGGTGGGAGGTCTCATAGCCATCAACTGTGCTCGCTGCTCCTCCTGACCCTTATGAGTCTCCCTTCGCCTCTTCTCTGGAGCCTTCTTCAGCCTTTCCTCCTCAGCCTCGAAGATTCGCAGAGGTTCTAGCCTGCCCCCTCGCCCTTCCAAATCCTCCCGGGTTCGCCACTGGCTGTGACTGTGCGGAAGCCCTTTCCATTTGGTTAGCCACTCCTGCACTGTCCCACCAGCCTTTCCACCTAACCTCCTGAAGCGAGTGCTGATGATGCGTTCCACCTCACGCTCCCTCTGACCCTCTACCAAGACTGGTGGTGGTGCCACTTCCTCCCGCCTACTCACGAAGTGCTTGGCTCCCGAATGAACTGGGGTGAGCCGATCCGCTGTGAACACGTCGTGCACCTTCCAATGCACGGGTAGCTCCAACCTGTACGCTGACGGGGCTCCACGGTCCTGCTCTGGCAGCTCTTGCTGCCTGTCGCTGTACAGACATTCTACTACACGTAAGGGGCCGTGCCTGAGCTTACGCAGCTTTGGCTTCACCCCCCGTTCTCCAGGCAGAGTCAGGTGCTGACCATCCACCCATACTTGATCATTCACCTTAATGTGCTGCAGCCGGTGTCGTGCGTCGAACTGCTCTATCATACGCTGCTGAGCCAGTTGCAAACCTTCTCGTGCCGCCTGCAGCTGCCGCGCGAACTGCTTGGCCAGTTGGTGAGCGGTACCCTGCTTGTCCGCTGCTGTGCGACCGCCCTTCCTCCTCTTTGCACCTCCTTCCAGAGCTGCGTTCATGAAGAGGTCCAACTGGGTCGCTGGTGCATGTCCGTACACCAGTTCGAACGGTGAGAACCCTGTCACTGCCGATTTGGAGTCGTTGATGGCGTACTCCACCGGAGCCACCCACAGGTCCCAATCCTCCTGGTTCTCATCAACGTAGCAGCGCAGCATACGCTCCACGGTGTGGTTACTGCGTTCCGCTTGCCCATCGCTCTGAGGGTGGTAGGGAGTGGTGCTAGCTACCTTGACGCCCATCAGTCGCATAAACTCCTGAGTCATGGCGTCGCGAAAGCGGGGGTCTCGGTCACACACTATCTTCATTGGAGCTCCGTGCAATCGCCATACTGCGTCCATGAACAGTCTTACCACTACTTCTGCGGAGCTGTCGTTGTAGGTCATTGGCACCACGTGTACCATTTTGCTCAGCTTGCAGGTGAAGGTAGTGAAGGCGTTTACTCCTCGCTGAGTCATCGGAAGCCCGGTCACGAAATCGATGCTGACAACCTCCCAGAGCCTGCTTGGCACTCGATGCGGTTGCAACAGTCCCATGGGATACCCTTGTCGCGGCTGGGTCTGCTGGCACGTCACGCACGTCTTTACCCATTCCGCTATATCTAGGTCCATTCGCGGCCACCAGAAACGTCTTCGGACCCGCTCCAGCGTCTTGTCCCTGCCGGTGTGGCCTGCGGATGGTGCCTCGTGAGCTTCTCTCAACACTAGCTCCCGCAAGGGCGAGTCCGGTGCCAGCACCACCTGGTAGCGCCCTTCAGCCACTCTCCAAATGATGTCGCTTACCAACCGGAAATGCTCTGTGCGATGATGCTGGGTATTTAGCAGCTCCTGCTTCAGGGTCCTGAGATATTCGCTGCGTCTGTGCTCAGCTCTCAGCGCTCGCAAGAACACCCCTGGCTCCACTGTTCCCGACTTGTCTCTGACCTTTGCTGCTGCTCCGGAGAGCGTGACTGCTGGTTGCGCTGTGGGTCTCTCGCGTGGGGCCAGCTTGCTGGATGGCTTCTGCGGCCTGGCTATCACTACTAGCACTGGCCATGGGATTGGCAGTTCCTGCAGAGCCGCGCGGTGACCTCTCTCCTCTCCAGGTGAGGTAAACAGTCTGTTGGGCTCACCATGCTCGTTCACCCTTGGGATGACTTCTACGATCTCCAGGCCAAATTCACGTAGCAACGGTCGCCAACTCGCCTGAGGGAAGTCGGGCAACAAGAACAAGGCGGCTGTGTGGCACGGGTCCTGCTTTGCTTCAGATGCATAGTGTCGCAGAATGTCCTCAATGCTCACGTTGGGGTCTGAAAAGGGGGGGTTGCACCAGACGATACGACCCCTCCACTGCTCGTTCAAGCAATCAGTCCAGAATGTGCTCACCTGTCGGTTCTGACCCATAGCGTCACAGCACGCATCCACCTGGAATGGTCCTCCCAGTGCTCGAGAGTACTTGCTCTGCAGCCTAGCGAACTCCGAGGAGATCAACTTCCAATCCTGCTTGTCCACCAGCGGTTCTCCAGGTCGGATCCTTGGGCTTGCTTGCTGCTGCTCTGCTGCTGTCGCTGGCGGTTGTGCTGCTGGTTGCTGCACTGCTGCTGATGGCTGCTGCTGCTCCGCTACTGGCTTCTGAGCTACTGTTGCAGGCGGTTGTGCTGGGGGTGTCTCTGACAGAACGGCTTCTGCATCCAAGGGAGACGCTGGGTCATCACCTGTTGCTGATTGCTCTGCTGCTGCCGCTCTAGTAGTTACGCCCGCAAGGGCAGAGACTGCCGCCATCGTGGCCACTGTGTCCATGGCGTCGCGCCACAGGTCGGGGGTCTCCGCCCACCACAGTCCATTAAGCTGCGTCAGCTTCCCAGTTACCACAGGAGGGTTCACTGGAGGGTACTCCTCGTCCTCCTCGTCTGCTGAACTGAACCCCGCGTCCAACGGAGAGCTAGGGTCCTCCTTCCCCATCTTCTTCTCCTTTACCGCTGCGTTCACCTCAGCCTTAGCTTTGGTTACTTCTGCTGGGTTCCCCTTAGCTCCCGCTGCTCTTCGGCCCTCCTCCGCGGATACAGGCTGGTCGGTGCTCGGGTCCACATACCCCGCCTCCTTAAGCCCGTCTCGCGCTGTCGTCTGCACGTAGTCCGGTCGGCGAGAGGCCGCGTCCGGCACCACCAGCGTGCGCCCTGGCACGTGCTCCATCGCATGCACGCCCACCTCCACCAGGTCCTCGTACCACCTCGCTTGTCGCCTGCTGAGTTCCCGGCCTGGAGCGAAGAGCCACTTCAGCGGCGCATGGTCTCCCATGAGTCGGAACTCCGTGAAGATAAGGTAATGCCTCCACGTTTGAGTCGTGCAGTGGTGAATCGCTGCTAACTCCCGTTCCCCTGCATGGTAGTTTTGTTCCGCTGATGAGAACTGCTTGCTCTCGAAGGCGATCGGCTGCAGGCCCTTCCCCAGGTCCTGCATCAGTACCCCAGCCAGTGCCACCGCACTAGCGTCCGTCTGTACGACGAATGGACTGGTGCCATTGTGAGCTGCCTTCTGATCTGGAAGGATCAACGTAGGGGCTGTGGTCAGCGCGTGCTTCAACCGTTCGAATGCTCGCTCCTGCTCTGGGCCCCACTCCCAGGGCACTAAGCTCTTCGTCAGCTTAGTCAATGGGTGAGCTAGATCGGAGAACCCCTGGATGTACCGGCGGTAGAACCCGGCCAGACCCAGGAACTGTCGCACATGTTTGACAGTTTCCAGCTTGGGCCAATCCCTTACTGCTGCGATCTTGTCCTGCTGGGGTCGGCATCCTTCACGATCAATTACATGCCCGAGGAACCGTACAGAGCGCTTGAAGCACCGCAGTTTTGATTCCTTCAGCCGGACTTTGTTCTGACGGCAGACCTCCAGCACCTGCTTCAAATGATCGAGGTGTTCAGTTGGATTCTTACTGAAGATCATGATATCGTCCACGAACACCCTTACGAATGGGAGATGTCCTAGGTAGCTCTGCATCATACGCTGCCAGCAAGAAGGACTGTTTGACAACCCCATGGGCATAACCAGCCACTCATAAGCTCCGAACGGCGTGGTCATCGCTGTCTTCTCGATAGCGTCCTCCTCCATGGGCACCTGCCAGAATCCCCACAGAGCGTCCGCGGTGGAGAAGATAGTCGCTCCCTGGAGGTCATCAATGAGGGACTGTACGTCAGGGAGAGGGTAACGGTCCTTCACAGTGATCTCGTTGATCTGGCGATAGTCGATCACCAGTCGCAGCTCCTTGGGGTTGGAGGGCTTGGGCACCATCAGGACTGGACTGCCCCAAGGTGAAGACGAGGGACGGATGTATCCCTTTGCCAAGAGCTCGTCCAGTTGCCCACGAAGTTGTCGTAACTCCTCCATGGACAGCTTGTAGCACCTCTTGTGCCGTGCGCCATCACGGTACTCGGGGTCCACGCGCAGCGGCGATTTGTGGTCGCGGTCCACGACGCCCTTGGGAAGCTCCATGCCCACCACGTCCTGGTACCACTGCTTCAGCTTCACCAGCTCGTCCAGGATCCATTGTGGTACCTCTGCGTCCTCCTCATCCTGCTTAGCCTCCTTGGTCTCGCCTTCGTGCTGCTTGACCTTGCCATCCGCGCCGCTGCTCTGCTCTTCACTAGGTGTCGCTGCAGCAGCTGGTGCCTCTTTCCTGAAACAGCTATACCCATCTTTGCTTTGCCCTGCCTCAGCTTCTATAGGTGCTGCCAGTACTGGCTCGCTAACTCTGCGCGATCTCCTGTGGTTCACCCCTCTGCTCCTCCGTTGCTCCTGCTGCAGACGCAGAGCCTGCCCTGTTTTCCACAAACAGTATGCCTCCTCTTCCCACTCAGGTTCCAATTCCTCCGCGTGGTGCTGTGCAGCCTGCTCCCTGCGCTCTCGTGGAAGCATCTGGAATGCCTCCCATCTGGCCCTTGTGGGGTAAGGTCCCCAGTCTCGCACAGCGGGTTGCGCTGATGTGGGGCACGTCGCCGGTCGCAGAGCACACACCTGCTCCTGAGCCCAGTCCTCCTGCTCTGTTGCATCTTGTTCAGATTCAGACGAACTGCTGTCGGAGATTAGGGTGGCTATGCTTGCTACTGTGCTGTCGCTGTTGCAGCCTTCCTCGTCAGAGGTAACTTCCCCCCCCCTTTGCCTAGCGTTGTCACCCTCTGCTTCCGATGATGAGGATGAAGATGACTCTGATAGGGCTGCAGAGGCCTCTAAGGGAGAGTTGGGGTCGTCGGTGGCCTCCATTTTAAATGTGCCATCTGGAGCCAGATACATCAGGTACGCCTCCTCGCCGCTATTCTTCAAGGCTCGCAGGTCCTTCCTGGCTTGCTTAGTACTGATAAGCTGTGCCTCTACCAGTCCCATGGCCTGCCCAGACCCTGTAGATGACGCCCCTGGATTGCATCCCGCAATGACTACCTTCTGTGACCCATGGCCAAACCGCACACTCCCATACTGTGCGTAGTCAAAGGTGATCCGCCGCTGAGCTCGTAACCAGTCACCCCCCAGCACCACGTCCACTCCCAAGGATAAGGGCATCACTCGCAGAGTTACCTGCTTGGCATAACTTCCCTTCCGCGTCTCCGCCGTGAGCTTGGGTCGAATGCAAGAGTTGGCGTCGTAGACTGTGCCATCTGCAACCTGCACCCGCATTGGTTTCTCATGGACTGATGGTTGAAGCTTGAGCTTCTTCACAGTCTCTAGGGATGTGAAGCTGGAGGAGGCCCCGGTATCGATGAGGACCTTCACTCTCACCTTGCCAATCCACGCCCAAAAGATCATGAGAGTGGGCCCGGACGCATCCATGGCAGCTAGCACATGTTCGTCCAGCCACTCTCCCCAACGCCCCGCCCCCGCGTCCACGCCTATGTCCGGCCTGATGCTGGCCAGTTTGTGCAAACCTGGCTCCACTTCCTGCGGGTTCAGTTCTTCGTCAGAGTTGTCGTCGGGTAGGTGGTAAGTGCCTGCCTCCGCTATCAGGGCAGTCCAGCGGGCAGACCTGGTGATGGAGTCTTCCGGCGCTGGATCATCTGGCCAGGGTGCTGGTCTGGCGGTCGCCGTTTCCCTGCTCGCCTTCACCATCTTCCTCAGGTGCTCTATGCGGCCCTTCACCTGTACCATGGCACTCCTGACTCTGTGCTGATGCACCTCTGCTTCCCGCCGCCTGCTCGTCAGTGTCCTGGCTGCCTCCCACGCTGCTGGTTTGTCACGTTGCACTCGCTGTTGTGCTCGCGACAGCGGCGGCGGCTTGGCACGGTCCAGTCGTCGTCGCAGCGCACGTCCAAAGAGCTGCCGGGGCGCTGCCTCCTCCCTGAACCTCACCCTTCTGGCACCTGATGGCTGCAAGGCGCGCTGGTACACACCTTTTGTGCACGGGTGTCCCTGACTTCCTTGCCCGAACAAAGGGAACCTGATTTGTACCTCTGTTGGGGTGGATGCCTGCGCTGGTGCCACCTCTGGCTCCATCTCGCTTGGAGCCACCACAGTAACCGGGTGAGTCCGCTTCAACCACCTCACAGCTCGCCTCAGCTTCTCGGTTGCCTTTTGGGCTGGTCCCGGGCCATACCTCATCCGGTGGTCTTCTCTGAAATGGGTGTTCCACCGGTAGGGCTGGCTGTGTCGCCCCCTCACAGACCTCTCCTCCAGAGGCCTGGTCCCGCTCCTGTCGGCCTCAGCAAGGGGCGGAGTACTCCCCCTGCTGGCTCCGGGACCTATGCCTTGCGACCGGGAGAGGAACTGGCCCCCGCGGCCTCTCCCTCGCCAAAATCTGAACCCCTCTCCTGCGCGATGACTGCGAACGTCTCCTCCATAAGTTCCGGGCTTGCGCCAGAGTTCTCCAGGGTCTCGAACGCCTCATCCCAGATGCACTTTACCCATGCAGCTTTCTTCTGCTGGTCGTGCTGCTGCGGGCAGTCCCTCGCCAAGTGCTCCTTAGATTTGCATTTCCTGCAACCAGTGTACGTAGACGATCCAGGCAGCTGCCTGCCCTCCACTTCTGCCGGCGCTGTCGGTAGCGCGTAGCACTGCTCCACGTGCTCATCGAGGCACTCAACCAGCGCAGCCACTGGAAAGGGAGACTGGTCCCTGGCTGCCTTCAGTCCCACCGGATCCCGTCGCTCCTCCAATGTAGCCTGCTCCACGTATTTGCGCAGTAGTTCCGCCTCCCACCCAGCTGGTCCAGTTGACTGATGAAAGTCCACCTTGCCCAACAGCTCCTTATGAACCCTCGCGTGCAACTCTGGTGTCAGTCCACTGAGGAAGA
>LGRX02026592.1:0-16704 GCA_001247695.2 Cymbomonas tetramitiformis | reverse complement strand
TGTGCGCTGCCCCCTTTTCATGAGATGAGGCCAGGGGAGACATGGGCAGTCTGCAGAAAGTACCAAGATGGTGATGCTGATGGTGAACCGTCTGACGATTGGGAAGTGGAGGGAACCTCGACCAAGGGTCTCACGGGCACGGATGGCACTGAAGATTCTCACTATTTCTGGGCTGCCTCTGAGGGCTTTCGTTGCAGAACTTGAGGCCAAATTTCTGATGAAGGGCACCAAAGAGAAGGAGGACCTGCTGGTGACCCCCGAGCAAGATGGCCTCGCCTACGTGAAGAGCTGCCGCCGCAGGGAGTCCGCGCTCAACGCTGGCAAGAGGGTGGAGGACTCCATCATCAGGCAGGACATTGAAGAATGCGTCAAGGGACTACTGTACGTATCAAGGAGTACAAGGAGCGCGTGTCCGAGCAGCTGCGAGTCAGCCATCCTGCCCCCAACAAGGTGACGTGGGAGGACCTGGAGGTCATCGTAGAGGTCCAGGACAAGCTGAAGAACGATGCTGAAGCCTGGGCATTGACTCTTCAGCAGGAGCTCACGCGCAGGTCAAGCTGCGTCTACTCCTGCTACGAGGCGAGGCAGCTTGGACTTGACCTCCTCGAGCTGGTGGCTGCCATGAGGCGCTCTGGTTCTGCCAGGAGAACTGGGGACAGGCGTAAGGACAACAAGAAGAAGGAGCCGGCCCAGCCTGCCAACGATGACGCGAAGAAGCCACCGAGGGAGGCGAGCAACGCTGAGAGGGACAAGTCCACCTACAGCAAAGTTCCGCCACCTGACGCTCCCAAGGACAAGCAGTGCAAGTGGTGTTTCACACGCTTGTGGCACACCCCAGACCGCTGCTGGACTGGGTGTCGCGACTCCCAAGTGCCCCCGGACTTCCACAAGAACCGGAAGAACTCGAGGTACCCAAACGAGGTCAAGAACGCCAAGCTGCGCGAGTACAACATCGCGCACCGCTTCGACAAGCACAAGATGGGGATCACCACCGAAGAGTGGCTCAAGCTGCCGGAGGCCAAGCAGCAGCAGGTGGCAGCCAGTGCCGAAGTGAAGGAGAAGCTCGCTGCTGAGCTGTCAGGTTTGCAGGCAGCAGTGCCGGCCAAGGGAGGCAAGAGCACAGAGGCACAGGCCCAGTCAGAGGCGAGCGATGACGACGCGGAGTACCACTCCAACTTCAACGAGCGAGCAGAGTACGATGTGGACGAGTGCGAGTGCCCCACCGATGAAGGGTTGGGTGGCAGCGGTCGTGCTGGGCCGCGCCATGCACCAGAGCTTCAGGCTAGGGCCGCAGTTGCCCTGGGGAGTACGCAGAAGATGCAGGGCTTCCCGGTCAAAACGCCTGAGGAGTTTGACAAGACCGCTCAGGCGCCCAGAGCTCTTCTTCCTAACGTCCTCAGCAGGAAGTTCCACCTGCTGGCATCCAATCTTCGCAGCTCCATGCGGACCTGCTCGCAGATTGCTGCGATCCTACTGTCCCAGCGTGCCATAGATCTCCCGAAGGACATCGAGAACCTTCTGGTCCTTGAGGAGCTTGAGGGCAATGAGCCCGTGGACACGGTCGTGCAGCCCACTGAGGTCAACGAGCACCAGCTCAAGGACACGTCCGTCACAGCTATTGTTCGGTTGTGAGGACTGAACCAGTCTCACAAGGGTGCAAGTAACACTTACAGGGAATATGGTACTAGGACCATAGGTTGATATCGGAATGCTTTGTATACTGTCGGATATTTCTTTATACTTAGATGAACTTTCACTGTTTGAAGTTACAAGACACCAGAGGTCAGTGCCAATGTGTAACTAATTCAAAAACTGACATGAGAGCTTGTTCAGCTCTTTAAGTAGTAACATGTCGACTCGAATTCCCTCAGATCTCATCCGAATTCGACAGTCACATGCTCAGTCACTTCATGTTCACATATCCTCTGACAGGTCTTGTCATTTGGTCCTTGGGCTGTAGCTGCCAGTCATACAGTGATCTCTGCTCTGAATTACTGAATAGTCATAGATCTGATGATGTGGCAAGATCTGGGACTCTCCTGGTTTCCCTCCAGATCTGTGTGGCTGTTTGAATATAAAATGGTTCCCCCCCCCATTTCTGGAATGGTTTCCCACCAATTCTCTCAACCTGATCTGCTGTGGTTGCAGATGTTCAAAAAGTCACAAGCTGTCAGTCACCCTTGTCATACCTCGCGGTCATACTGGTGACTGTCACTGGTGCTGTCACTCGTCATTCAGACACGACTGTCTCTCGTCTGACTCGCGATACACCCTAGTACAACTCTCCCCCCCTTTGCGGCGCGCCTACGTCCTCGCTAGGCTGTCCTGCGTGCTCTTATGTACATAGTCAGGGAAGGTTAGCATGCACTTTGCGACAAGATCGGGCTGCTAAGCCCTCGGTTCTCGGGTCCGTGCCCCCCAGTCCTCGGGTCCGGGTCCCCCATACGGTTCTTGGGTCCGTGCCCCCCAGTCCTCGGGTCCGGGTCCCCCTTACGGTTCTTGGGTCCGTGCCCCCCAGTCCTTGGGTCTGGGTCCCCTTCCGCAATCCGGGTTCGCCAAGGCGCTTCACCGTCTCACGCTGCCAACGCTCATCAGGTTTGGCAACCTCAGCACTACCAGATCACGGGTCTTCCGCGGCCATTGCGCCCCGTGGCTGACCAGCCTCGGTATCTTGAGACTCGCACATGTCAGTCCTCGCTGTCAGCGTCGAGATGAGGTTCATTACCGCGAGTGCGCTCTCCTCCTTCATGCGCTCGTTCAGCTTCAGTTCGCAAAACAGGTGGTACAGCAACGCACGAGGTATTGCATATACCGCTTGGGCTGAACCCATACCGCGGGTGTTAGCCGAGGAGATGCCCCCTTGGGACGTGTTCTCGTGCCTTCCTAGCATTGCTCGCGCAGGGCAGGGAGTCGTGTGGGTGCACTGTAACAAAGGTACTGAAGGTGCCGCATTTGTCCATATGTGAGTTGGCTTCATGTACGGTGCGCCATACTTACAATAGGTGGTCAACAGTGGCTCTGGCAGACCTTTCATTACGGCGCGCGTGTGCAATCCTCGCAGCGTGTCGCCAGCTGGGTTCTCTATGAAGAAATACGCAGGATCGTAAAACTCAATGATCTCCCTGGTACGCCGCACGCGCCTGTCCGCCAGCTTCAGATCTGGAGCTCCTAGTGTCTTCGCCTTGCTGTACTCCTTGCAGGGGGGGCTGGCCCAGATGACGTCGAAATGATGCCGCGGGTAGAGCTTGTAGTTCCAGTGAAGGATGTCCTCCGTGCACGTGGCTTGCCACTTGGGTAGGATGTCCACTGTTACCACCTCGCAGTCCCTAAACTGACGTTGGAACTGCTGCTCCACTGAACCGGTACCGCAGAACAACACCAAAATCCTGACTGGGTGCTGCACTCTCGAGAGGTGGGGCTGATAGGCCCGGCTTTGGCTACTGCTGCGGACTGTTGGGGTGGGAGGTCTCATAGCCATCAACTGTGCTCGCTGCTCCTCCTGACCCTTATGAGTCTCCCTTCGCCTCTTCTCTGGAGCCTTCTTCAGCCTTTCCTCCTCAGCCTCGAAGATTCGCAGAGGTTCTAGCCTGCCCCCTCGCCCTTCCAAATCCTCCCGGGTTCGCCACTGGCTGTGACTGTGCGGAAGCCCTTTCCATTTGGTTAGCCACTCCTGCACTGTCCCACCAGCCTTTCCACCTAACCTCCTGAAGCGAGTGCTGATGATGCGTTCCACCTCACGCTCCCTCTGACCCTCTACCAAGACTGGTGGTGGTGCCACTTCCTCCCGCCTACTCACGAAGTGCTTGGCTCCCGAATGAGCTGGGGTGAGCCGATCCGCTGTGAACACGTCGTGCACCTTCCAATGCACGGGTAGCTCCAACCTGTACGCTGACGGGGCTCCACGGTCCTGCTCTGGCAGCTCTTGCTGCCTGTCGCTGTACAGACATTCTACTACACGTAAGGGCCCGTGCCTGAGCTTACGCAGCTTTGGCTTCACCCCCCGTTCTCCAGGCAGAGTCAGGTGCTGACCATCCACCCATACTTGATCATTCACCTTAATGTGCTGCAGCCGGTGTCGTGCGTCGAACTGCTCTATCATACGCTGCTGAGCCAGTTGCAAACCTTCTCGTGCCGCCTGCAGCTGCCGCGCGAACTGCTTGGCCAGTTGGTGAGCGGTACCCTGCTTGTCCGCTGCTGTGCGACCGCCCTTCCTCCTCTTTGCACCTCCTTCCAGAGCTGCGTTCATGAAGAGGTCCAACTGGGTCGCTGGTGCATGTCCGTACACCAGTTCGAACGGTGAGAACCCTGTCACTGCCGATTTGGAGTCGTTGATGGCGTACTCCACCGGAGCCACCCACAGGTCCCAATCCTCCTGGTTCTCATCAACGTAGCAGCGCAGCATACGCTCCACGGTGTGGTTACTGCGTTCCGCTTGCCCATCGCTCTGAGGGTGGTAGGGAGTGGTGCTAGCTACCTTGACGCCCATCAGTCGCATAAACTCCTGAGTCATGGCGTCGCGAAAGCGGGGGTCTCGGTCACACACTATCTTCATTGGAGCTCCGTGCAATCGCCATACTGCGTCCATGAACAGTCTTACCACTACTTCTGCGGAGCTGTCGTTGTAGGTCATTGGCACCACGTGTACCATTTTGCTCAGCTTGCAGGTGAAGGTAGTGAAGGCGTTTACTCCTCGCTGAGTCATCGGAAGCCCGGTCACGAAATCGATGCTGACAACCTCCCAGAGCCTGCTTGGCACTCGATGCGGTTGCAACAGTCCCATGGGATACCCTTGTCGCGGCTGGGTCTGCTGGCACGTCACGCACGTCTTTACCCATTCCGCTATATCTAGGTCCATTCGCGGCCACCAGAAACGTCTTCGGACCCGCTCCAGCGTCTTGTCCCTGCCGGTGTGGCCTGCGGATGGTGCCTCGTGAGCTTCTCTCAACACTAGCTCCCGCAAGGGCGAGTCCGGTGCCAGCACCACCTGGTAGCGCCCTTCAGCCACTCTCCAAATGATGTCGCTTACCAACCGGAAATGCTCTGTGCGATGATGCTGGGTATTTAGCAGCTCCTGCTTCAGGGTCCTGAGATATTCGCTGCGTCTGTGCTCAGCTCTCAGCGCTCGCAAGAACACCCCTGGCTCCACTGTTCCCGACTTGTCTCTGACCTTTGCTGCTGCTCCGGAGAGCGTGACTGCTGGTTGCGCTGTGGGTCTCTCGCGTGGGGCCAGCTTGCTGGATGGCTTCTGCGGCCTGGCTATCACTACTAGCACTGGCCATGGGATTGGCAGTTCCTGCAGAGCCGCGCGGTGACCTCTCTCCTCTCCAGGTGAGGTAAACAGTCTGTTGGGCTCACCATGCTCGTTCACCCTTGGGATGACTTCTACGATCTCCAGGCCAAATTCACGTAGCAACGGTCGCCAACTCGCCTGAGGGAAGTCGGGCAACAAGAACAAGGCGGCTGTGTGGCACGGGTCCTGCTTTGCTTCAGATGCATAGTGTCGCAGAATGTCCTCAATGCTCACGTTGGGGTCTGAAAAGGGGGGGTTGCACCAGACGATACGACCCCTCCACTGCTCGTTCAAGCAATCAGTCCAGAATGTGCTCACCTGTCGGTTCTGACCCATAGCGTCACAGCACGCATCCACCTGGAATGGTCCTCCCAGTGCTCGAGAGTACTTGCTCTGCAGCCTAGCGAACTCCGAGGAGATCAACTTCCAATCCTGCTTGTCCACCAGCGGTTCTCCAGGTCGGATCCTTGGGCTTGCTTGCTGCTGCTCTGCTGCTGTCGCTGGCGGTTGTGCTGCTGGTTGCTGCACTGCTGCTGATGGCTGCTGCTGCTCCGCTACTGGCTTCTGAGCTACTGTTGCAGGCGGTTGTGCTGGGGGTGTCTCTGACAGAACGGCTTCTGCATCCAAGGGAGACGCTGGGTCATCACCTGTTGCTGATTGCTCTGCTGCTGCCGCTCTAGTAGTTACGCCCGCAAGGGCAGAGACTGCCGCCATCGTGGCCACTGTGTCCATGGCGTCGCGCCACAGGTCGGGGGTCTCCGCCCACCACAGTCCATTAAGCTGCGTCAGCTTCCCAGTTACCACAGGAGGGTTCACTGGAGGGTACTCCTCGTCCTCCTCGTCTGCTGAACTGAACCCCGCGTCCAACGGAGAGCTAGGGTCCTCCTTCCCCATCTTCTTCTCCTTTACCGCTGCGTTCACCTCAGCCTTAGCTTTGGTTACTTCTGCTGGGTTCCCCTTAGCTCCCGCTGCTCTTCGGCCCTCCTCCGCGGATACAGGCTGGTCGGTGCTCGGGTCCACATACCCCGCCTCCTTAAGCCCGTCTCGCGCTGTCGTCTGCACGTAGTCCGGTCGGCGAGAGGCCGCGTCCGGCACCACCAGCGTGCGCCCTGGCACGTGCTCCATCGCATGCACGCCCACCTCCACCAGGTCCTCGTACCACCTCGCTTGTCGCCTGCTGAGTTCCCGGCCTGGAGCGAAGAGCCACTTCAGCGGCGCATGGTCTCCCATGAGTCGGAACTCCGTGAAGATAAGGTAATGCCTCCACGTTTGAGTCGTGCAGTGGTGAATCGCTGCTAACTCCCGTTCCCCTGCATGGTAGTTTTGTTCCGCTGATGAGAACTGCTTGCTCTCGAAGGCGATCGGCTGCAGGCCCTTCCCCAGGTCCTGCATCAGTACCCCAGCCAGTGCCACCGCACTAGCGTCCGTCTGTACGACGAATGGACTGGTGCCATTGTGAGCTGCCTTCTGATCTGGAAGGATCAACGTAGGGGCTGTGGTCAGCGCGTGCTTCAACCGTTCGAATGCTCGCTCCTGCTCTGGGCCCCACTCCCAGGGCACTAAGCTCTTCGTCAGCTTAGTCAATGGGTGAGCTAGATCGGAGAACCCCTGGATGTACCGGCGGTAGAACCCGGCCAGACCCAGGAACTGTCGCACATGTTTGACAGTTTCCAGCTTGGGCCAATCCCTTACTGCTGCGATCTTGTCCTGCTGGGGTCGGCATCCTTCACGATCAATTACATGCCCGAGGAACCGTACAGAGCGCTTGAAGCACCGCAGTTTTGATTCCTTCAGCCGGACTTTGTTCTGACGGCAGACCTCCAGCACCTGCTTCAAATGATCGAGGTGTTCAGTTGGATTCTTACTGAAGATCATGATATCGTCCACGAACACCCTTACGAATGGGAGATGCCCTAGGTAGCTCTGCATCATACGCTGCCAGCAAGAAGGACTGTTTGACAACCCCATGGGCATAACCAGCCACTCATAAGCTCCGAACGGCGTGGTCATCGCTGTCTTCTCGATAGCGTCCTCCTCCATGGGCACCTGCCAGAATCCCCACAGAGCGTCCGCGGTGGAGAAGATAGTCGCTCCCTGGAGGTCATCAATGAGGGACTGTACGTCAGGGAGAGGGTAACGGTCCTTCACAGTGATCTCGTTGATCTGGCGATAGTCGATCACCAGTCGCAGCTCCTTGGGGTTGGAGGGCTTGGGCACCATCAGGACTGGACTGCCCCAAGGTGAAGACGAGGGACGGATGTATCCCTTTGCCAAGAGCTCGTCCAGTTGCCCACGAAGTTGTCGTAACTCCTCCATGGACAGCTTGTAGCACCTCTTGTGCCGTGCGCCATCACGGTACTCGGGGTCCACGCGCAGCGGCGATTTGTGGTCGCGGTCCACGACGCCCTTGGGAAGCTCCATGCCCACCACGTCCTGGTACCACTGCTTCAGCTTCACCAGCTCGTCCAGGATCCATTGTGGTACCTCTGCGTCCTCCTCATCCTGCTTAGCCTCCTTGGTCTCGCCTTCGTGCTGCTTGACCTTGCCATCCGCGCCGCTGCTCTGCTCTTCACTAGGTGTCGCTGCAGCAGCTGGTGCCTCTTTCCTGAAACAGCTATACCCATCTTTGCTTTGCCCTGCCTCAGCTTCTATAGGTGCTGCCAGTACTGGCTCGCTAACTCTGCGCGATCTCCTGTGGTTCACCCCTCTGCTCCTCCGTTGCTCCTGCTGCAGACGCAGAGCCTGCCCTGTTTTCCACAAACAGTATGCCTCCTCTTCCCACTCAGGTTCCAATTCCTCCGCGTGGTGCTGTGCAGCCTGCTCCCTGCGCTCTCGTGGAAGCATCTGGAATGCCTCCCATCTGGCCCTTGTGGGGTAAGGTCCCCAGTCTCGCACAGCGGGTTGCGCTGATGTGGGGCACGTCGCCGGTCGCAGAGCACACACCTGCTCTGAGCCCAGTCCTCCTGCTCTGTTGCATCTTGTTCAGATTCAGACGAACTGCTGTCGGAGATTAGGGTGGCTATGCTTGCTACTGTGCTGTCGCTGTTGCAGCCTTCTTCGTCAGAGGTAACTTCCCCCCCCCTTTGCCTAGCGTTGTCACCCTCTGCTTCCGATGATGAGGATGAAGATGACTCTGATAGGGCTGCAGAGGCCTCTAAGGGAGAGTTGGGGTCGTCGGTGGCCTCCATTTTAAATGTGCCATCTGGAGCCAGATACATCAGGTACGCCTCCTCGCCGCTATTCTTCAAGGCTCGCAGGTCCTTCCTGGCTTGCTTAGTACTGATAAGCTGTGCCTCTACCAGTCCCATGGCCTGCCCAGACCCTGTAGATGACGCCCCTGGATTGCATCCCGCAATGACTACCTTCTGTGACCCATGGCCAAACCGCACACTCCCATACTGTGCGTAGTCAAAGGTGATCCGCCGCTGAGCTCGTAACCAGTCACCCCCCAGCACCACGTCCACTCCCAAGGATAAGGGCATCACTCGCAGAGTTACCTGCTTGGCATAACTTCCCTTCCGCGTCTCCGCCGTGAGCTTGGGTCGAATGCAAGAGTTGGCGTCGTAGACTGTGCCATCTGCAACCTGCACCCGCATTGGTTTCTCATGGACTGATGGTTGAAGCTTGAGCTTCTTCACAGTCTCTAGGGATGTGAAGCTGGAGGAGGCCCCGGTATCGATGAGGACCTTCACTCTCACCTTGCCAATCCACGCCCAAAAGATCATAAGAGTGGGCCCGGACGCATCCATGGCAGCTAGCACATGTTCGTCCAGCCACTCTCCCCAACGCCCCGCCCCCGCGTCCACGCCTATGTCCGGCCTGATGCTGGCCAGTTTGTGCAAACCTGGCTCCACTTCCCGCGGGTTCAGTTCTTCGTCAGAGTTGTCGTCGGGTAGGTGGTAAGTGCCTGCCTCCGCTATCAGGGCAGTCCAGCGGGCAGACCTGGTGATGGAGTCTTCCGGCGCTGGATCATCTGGCCAGGGTGCTGGTCTGGCGGTCGCCGTTTCCCTGCTCGCCTTCACCATCTTCCTCAGGTGCTCTATGCGGCCCTTCACCTGTACCATGGCACTCCTGACTCTGTGCTGATGCACCTCTGCTTCCCGCCGCCTGCTCGTCAGTGTCCTGGCTGCCTCCCACGCTGCTGGTTTGTCACGTTGCACTCGCTGTTGTGCTCGCGACAGCGGCGGCGGCTTGGCACGGTCCAGTCGTCGTCGCAGCGCACGTCCAAAGAGCTGCCGGGGCGCTGCCTCCTCCCTGAACCTCACCCTTCTGGCACCTGATGGCTGCAAGGCGCGCTGGTACACACCTTTTGTGCACGGGTGTCCCTGACTTCCTTGCCCGAACAAAGGGAACCTGATTTGTACCTCTGTTGGGGTGGATGCCTGCGCTGGTGCCACCTCTGGCTCCATCTCGCTTGGAGCCACCACAGTAACCGGGTGAGTCCGCTTCAACCACCTCACAGCTCGCCTCAGCTTCTCGGTTGCCTTTTGGGCTGGTCCCGGGCCATACCTCATCCGGTGGTCTTCTCTGAAATGGGTGTTCCACCGGTAGGGCTGGCTGTGTCGCCCCCTCACAGACCTCTCCTCCAGAGGCCTGGTCCCGCTCCTGTCGGCCTCAGCAAGGGGCGGAGTACTCCCCCTGCTGGCTCCGGGACCTATGCCTTGCGACCGGGAGAGGAACTGGCCCCCGCGGCCTCTCCCTCGCCAAAATCTGAACCCCTCTCCTGCGCGATGACTGCGAACGTCTCCTCCATAAGTTCCGGGCTTGCGCCAGAGTTCTCCAGGGTCTCGAACGCCTCATCCCAGATGCACTTTACCCATGCAGCTTTCTTCTGCTGGTCGTGCTGCTGCGGGCAGTCCCTCGCCAAGTGCTCCTTAGATTTGCATTTCCTGCAACCAGTGTACGTAGACGATCCAGGCAGCTGCCTGCCCTCCACTTCTGCCGGCGCTGTCGGTAGCGCATAGCACTGCTCCACGTGCTCATCGAGGCACTCAACCAGCGCAGCCACTGGAAAGGGAGACTGGTCCCTGGCTGCCTTCAGTCCCACCGGATCCCGTCGCTCCTCCAATGTAGCCTGCTCCACGTATTTGCGCAGTAGTTCCGCCTCCCACCCAGCTGGTCCAGTTGACTGATGAAAGTCCACCTTGCCCAACAGCTCCTTATGAACCCTCGCGTGCAACTCTGGTGTCAGTCCACTGAGGAAGATGCCGGGTAACGAGGCTCTGCTGACTGGACCGGTGACTCCGTGCTTATGCAGGGATTCCATCAGCTCAAACGCTTCCATTAGAGCGTGGTGGAAGGTCCGCGCATTCCTTCCTGCGTTCTTGCCCGAGGCCTGCCGAGACCGTGACAACATGCTGGGTAGAATGCTAAGGTGAGCGTCGCTGATGCAAGATCGAGCGAGGGTGCCGATCAGATCGTCCAGCGTATTCATCTGATTGGTTAGAACCTTCTGGTTTAGCAGCCCTTGGACTGATCCTTCCACCCTATCTCTGATGATCAGACGTAATTCTTCAGAGACAGAGGTGACCGTGGCTTCACTTCCATCGGCGTCCTCGTTCATCTTCTTCGTGGCCAGCGCTCTCTTCACCTGCGGCTCCTTGAAGTAATCTTGCAGCTCCCTCATCAGAAGTTTTAACGGTTGCAGCAAATGACCAGATGACTTTTCTCCCGCTGTCTGATCTAGAGGACACGTGTACGTAGTGATGCGCTCCCTTAGCTTCCGTAAGGTACTCAGGAGTCTGTCCTCTGCCTCCAGCTTCTTCAGCTGAGCAGTCGCAAAAAGCTCGAGTGTCACAAAGTGGTCACATGCATAATGCAACATTTGCAACTTTTTGGAGTTGTGTGACCTTTTAAGGTCAATGGTAAGACTCGGAGTGAATTTTTTTTTTCAAAAAAAATATTTTCCGGCTCGCCGGCGGCCAAAATCGATGGTTTTTGGCCTGAAAAGGCCATTTTGAGTGCGCGGGTGCTAGAGGATTTCCCGTCGGTGTCCGAATCGCGTGTTTGAACTTCGTGGGACCTTTCAAGGACCATCACGGGTCACTTAGTGGAAGAAATGATGAGAAAACTTTTTTGGGTGCTCGCCGGGGGCCAAAAAGGCTGTTTTTGGGCCTGATCTGGCCATTTTGAGTGCGCGGGGCTAGAGGATTTTAGTTAGGTATCCGAATCGCGCGTTTGAACTTCGTGGGACCTTTCAAGGACCATCACGGGGCACTTAGTGGAAGAAATGATGAGAATTGTTTTTTTGGGTGCTCGCCGGGGGCCAAAAAGGTTGTTTTTGGGCCTGATCTGGCCATTTTGCGTGCGCGGGGCTAGAGGATTTGAATTAGGTATCCGAATCGCGCGTTTGAACTTTGTGGGACCTTTCAAGGACGATCACGAACCACTTTGTGGAAGAAATGATGAGAATTTTTTTTTTGGGTGCTCGCCGGGGGCCAAAAAGGCTTTTTGGGTGCCTGATCTGGCCATTTTGCGTGCGCGGGGCTAGAGGATTTGAATTAGGTATCCGAATCGCGCGTTTGAACTTCGTGGGACCTTTCAAGGACGATCACGAACCACTTTGTGGAAGAAATGATGAGAATTTTTTTTTGGGTGCTCGCCGGGGGCCAAAATGGTTGTATCTGGGGCCTGTGCAGGGCATTTTGCGTGCGCGGGGCTAGAGGATTTGAAGTAGGTATCCGAATCGCGCGTTTGAACTTCGTGGGACCTTTCAAGGACCATCACGAACCACTTTGTGGGAGAAATGATGAGAAATTCTAATTTGGGTGCTCGCCGGGGGCCCAAATGGTTGTTTCTGGGGCCTGAACGGGCCATTTTGCGTGCGTAGAGCTGGAGGATTTGAATTAGGTATCCGAATCGCGCGTTTGAACTTCGTGGGACCTTTCAAGGACCATCACGAACCACTTTGTGGAAGAAATGATGTGATTCTTTTTTCTTCAGGTGCTCGCTAGGGCCCAGATGGCAGTTTTTGGGGCCTGATCTAGCCATTTTTGAGTGCGCGGGTGCTAGAGGATTTCAGTTAGTTATCCGAATCGCGTGTTTGCATTTCGTGGGACCTTTTGGCAGCCCTCTCAAACCACTCTGTGGAAGAAATGATGAGAAATTTTAATTCGGGTGCACGCCGGGGGCCGAAATGGTTGTTTTTGGGGCCCGAGCAGGCCATTTTCAGGGTTTTCACTCCATTCAAAATTGTGCACAACAGTGTGCAAGTGTCCCCCGCGCAACAACCTGGCACTTGCCGTTGCGGTGCCCTGCTGTGTGGTATATATTGATATCCATATGCATATGCCTTGCTATGGTATTGATATGAATACGCAAATGTTGTGTTGTGCTGTGCATCGATATGTAGTGTTGTGCGTGTGCTATGCATATATTCTTCGTTGTGTATGTGCTATGCATACACGCTTTGTTGTGCACGTGATATGCATATATGCGTCAACGCTGTGCATGTGCAATGCATATATGCCAAGGTGTTGTGCGAGTGCAATGCCTATATGCTTTGCTGTGCGCGTGCTATACATATATGATTTGTTGTGCATACGTATGCATATGTCATCCTAACCTATCATTCGTTTCCCTGCGCCATGCGATGCGAGCATCCTGCCAAGTCTCGGGCGTACGCCCGACTTTGCAGCAGTGCACAGTCGGATGTGCGCCCGAGACGGAGCTGTCAGGAGTTCAACCTGAGCTCAGTGGGTGTTATTCCCACCGAGACTGCAGCCCCCTTTCACCATCTTGGCTCACCCGCCTGTAACCATGAAAAAAAGCGTGCAGTGCACCGAAGGGTGCAGGGCAGTCCTTGCCAGCACTGCTATCTGAAACAAACCAAAACGCTATCTGAAACGACCGCAATTTGTAGAATGCGCTGCGCCCCGATTCAAAATTGTGCACAACAGTGTGCAAGTGTCCCCCGCGCAACAACCTGGCACTTGCCGTTGCGGTGCCCTGCTGTGTGGTATATATTGATATACATATGCATATGCCTTGCTGTGGTATTGATATGAATACGCAAATCTTGTGTTGTGCATATATGTAGTGTTGTGCGTGTGCTATGCATATATTCTTCGTTGTGTATGTGCTATGCATACACGCTTTGTTGTGCACGTAATATGCATATATGCGTCAACGCTGTGCATGTGCAATGCATATATGCCAAGGTGTTGTGCGAGTGCGATGCCTATATGCTTTGCTGTGCGCGTGCTATACATATATGATTTGCTGTGCATACGTATGCATATGTCATCCTAACCTATCATTCGTTTCCCTGCGCCATGCGATGCGAGCATCCTGCCAAGTCTCGGGCGCACGCCCGACTTTGCAGCAGTGGACAGTCGGGACACTCTGCAGTGGAGCTTGTGTAGAAGGTGGTGACCGCAGCGCTGGGAAAGGCAGGAGGGGGTGTGGGCTTGGGTGTAATGACCAAGCCCACACCTAATTTCCGCACACGGAATCGCTGGGCATCTTCTGCCCCATCGACGAGAGCCCACCCTGCAGGAAAGGTTGAGTTGTGTTGTGCTGTGCTGTGCATCGCATATGCAAAAGCTATGTTGTGCTGTGCATCGCATATGCAAAAGCTGTGTCGTGCTGTGCTGTGCATCGCATATGCAAAAGCTGTGTCGTGCTGTGATGTGCATCGCATATGCAAAAGCCGTGTTATGCTGTGCTGTACATCGCATATGCAAAAACTGTGTTGTGCCTTAGCGTGCATCGCATATGCAAAAGGCGTGTTGTCTTTGGCTGTGCATCGCATATGCAAAAGTTGTGTTGTGTTGTGCTGTGCATCGCATATGCAAAAGTTGTGTTGTGCTGTGCTGTGCATCGCATATGCAAAAGCCGTGTCGTGCTGTGCCGTGATAATGCTATGCTGTGCTGATATGCATACGAACATGCCGTGCTATGCTTTGTTGTGATTTGCATATGCTGTTTTGTGCCATTCAGTGCCTGACCTGCGGATGCTACTCCTAGAGCCGGATGCCCTGCTGTGTTGTGCTGTGCTGTGCGTTGCTATGCATGTGCAAATGTTGTGCTTTGTTATGCTATGAACATGCATTTCTCCGTTGTGCAGTGCTATGATATGCTTATGCGCATGCTGTGTCCTGCTGTGATATGCATATGCGGTTCTGTGCTCTGCATTGCCGAACCTCCGGACGCCACTCCCGGAGCCGGCTGCCGTGCCCTGCTATGCTGTGTGATATGTTGCGGGCTTACCTATCTTACGCAAGTGTTGCAAAATGCTATGCACAGCGAATGCCGTTGAGTCTTGGCCGCACACTCGACTGCGCAGTGCCCAGCCGAGTGTGCGCCCGAGACGGAGCTGTCAGGAGTTCAACCTGAGCTCAGTGGGTGTTATTCCCACCGAGACTGCAGCCCCCTTTCACCATCTTGGCTCACCCGCCTGTAACCATGAAAAAAAGCGTGCAGTGCACCGAAGGGTGAAGGGCAGTCCTTGCCAGCACTGCTATCTGAAACAAACCAAAACGCTATCTGAAACGACCGCAATTTGTAGAATGCGCTGCGCCACAGACAAACCGTTAGCGAGACCGTTGGGTTTGATCCCAAGCTGGGAAATAAATTAAAATCGTAGGGCACCTGCCCGTTGTCAACGTGTGTAAGTTGGGGGGAACGCGAGTGCGGCGGAGGGAGGCATTGCGGGATCAGCTAGACATAGCGGCAGCTTCATATCTATCTCAAGCGAAGCTGATTGATACCCCAGCGCGAAAGGATGAAGTGCGGCAGAACGGCGGCCGTGCATACCCGCGTGGAGAGCGTTCAATTTTGCTGCAGGGAGCCAGCGACAGCGTCAGCACCGCCTCCGCTCCAGAAGACTAAAGAAGATCTTCGATAAATACAATAATCACGGTGTTGTATCTGACTGCAACGCCCATATCCGTTCATGTCCGTTCAGGTCTAGTTCACGCATACACGCATCACCGGCCGCGAGATCTAAGCTCCGATGTGACTGGACTGATCTCGCGGCCGGTGAAATTTTTCTTCGTACACATCAGATTATGGTATAATTGCGCAGAAGATGTCACCGGCCGCGAGATCTAAGTCTCCCTGTGACTGGACTGATCTCGCGGCCGGTGAATTTTTTCTTCATACACATCAGATTATGGTATAATTGCGCAGAAGATGTCACCGGCCGCGAGATCTAAGTCTCCCTGTGACTGGACTGATCTCGCGGCCGGTGAAAATTTTCTTCGTACACATCAGATTATGGTATAATTGCGCAGAAGATGTCACCGGCCGCGAGATCTAAGTCTCCCTGTGACTGGACTGATCTCGCGGCCGGTGAAGCGCATGCGCATTTTCACATCTTTGCTAGCTAACGGTTTGGCGAAAGTACTCACAAGTTTTTCAGTTGTAACTAACACATAGTTACTAAAATCTTCTTTCTACTTATACTCACAACACGGATCGATAAAAAATGTCTAAGCGTGGAAAAGAAGCGCTTTCAATGGCCAGCGGCGCGGATGCGCCAACCAAGAGGAGGAAGCAAGCTCTGTTCGCCCCTCGCCTAGGATATGTGGTGCCAGATTGCTCACACTATGGAAAGGCACCGATGGTCGAAGTGCAGGAGACGAAGTGCACGCTATGTCAGGGCTTTTTTCAGAGGGGTTGCGCCACGGAATCTCCGCAGAACAAAGGGGAGTGCAAGCGTTGCGGGGACATTACCCGCGAGCACCGCCTGTTTTGCGGGAAGGGCGCAGCGCACGGCTCGAAAGTGGGCCACGCCTGCAGAATTTGTAAACGCGGGTTTCACGGCCGTTGCGCGGTTGGCATCGGGGTGGAGTTGGGCGATGTCGCCTGGTGCCATCGGCCCAACTGTAAAGGCCCGTTCAACGGCCTGCACGCTCAGCAACCCGCGTTTTTTGACGAGCAGCCCTCCGACTCATCGGCGCCAGCTACGACCCCCATGGAGGAAGTTTCAGGGGCGTGAGCAGCGGGGGAGGCGATCGACGCAGCAACGGAGGAGGCAACACTGCAAACAGCGGAGGAGGCAACACTGCAAACAGCGGAGGAGGCAACACCGCAGGCGAAAGAGCATGCAAGAGATCCGGTGTTCCCCATAATAATGTTCCTGGCGAAAGTCATGAATCACGCATGGAAAACGCGAAAAGGGGAAGCAACCGCATCGGAGGGATCGGCATTGGAGGAAGCACATGAAGCAGCAGGGCAGGCGATGGAGGCAGCGATGCAGGCAGCGGAGGAGGCAGCACCACAGGCAGCAGAGCAGGCGATGGTGGCACCAGGAGGGGAGGCAGCAGAGAAGACAACAGGGGAGGCAACAGGGCAAACGATGGAGGCAGGAGGAGGCGATCGCGGCCGCAGGAGGGGAGGAAGCACAGAAGGAAGCACAAGAGCCAGCAGGGCAGTGGATGGAGGCAGCAGGAGGGGAGGCAGCACAGAAG